>JAFIDM010098020.1:0-19857 GCA_023159025.1 Thereuonema tuberculata | reverse complement strand
GAATAATAAAAGATGTTAAGGTTGGGAAATCCCATTTTTTTTTTTTTTAATAAAACGGTATTTTTTTTTATGTTGAGTGTAGGGAAGAGAATCTCATTTCCTTGAAGGAGCAAAAAACTTTATAGAATAAAAAACACAAAAGAGGAAATTGTCTGAAAAATTGTTCGTTTCAAACTTTGAATTTAACACCAGTAATATCAAAATTAAAATAGCGTGACGGTTCACAGAAGCAAATCAGGAAAAATAGGTGGAATGTGACACTTAAATACAAAACAGATCAAGGATTCAATCAAAACTGAACTTAAGCTAATGTAGATTTTTATTGTAATTATACAAGTGAATTACTCAAAAGAATGAAATTTTCCTCTCTAAAATCAAAATTATTTAAATAATTAATATTAAAAAGTTTTTAAAAATCACGCTTTCTACATTATACAATGATTAAAATATATAAGAATTATAATAATGATTAAAATATATAAGAATTATATACAATGATTAAAATATATAAGAATTATGCCGACGCCTAGCGGCTGGTCTCTGTAGTTATGGCGCACGGAAGGATGTGTTGCCTTCGCGGAATATATTAATATATCAGTGTATTATTGATTATTGTATATTATCTAATGTCATCAGACATAAGCACAATTGGGATAGTATTTAATAATCCAGATAAAAGACAAAAATACATTTTTAAAAGTTTTTTTTTTTTTTTTTTTTTGTCACTACAGACTTAGATCACAAATTTTATTTGAATAATCATGCTTAACAATTATTGCTATTAGTATAATAAAATACTAATGAAATCTTAAAGATGTTTTCCTTTAAATTTGAAATATTTAGATTTTCAATTCAAATTTTTTTTGGAAAAAAGTAGCTTATAAATGACTATTTCTTGTATGATTAATAAATGAATTACGTGTTTAATTTGTAACTTAATAATCTTAGAGCACTCTTGCTAGTAGGCGTAAAAGTGCAATTTGCACTAAAAACTCATACACTTCCGTAATAGCTAAAAGATATAATTAAAACTAGTTTTTTTTTTTTTACATGTGTTAAATTACTCATGAAATTGTGAAAGTTCATTAAAACTACGTAAACGCCTCAAAAGCCACTAATTTATTAGCACAAGGAATGAAATGCAACAATTTTAGGCGAAAAATGCGAAAAATAACAACAAACTTAATAAGAAAACTGAGCTGCTGCGATTCCTCACCTATGGAGCGTTGTTTCTCAATATTATACTTTTATTTATCGGAAAGCCTTAAACCAACCAACCAAAAAAAAAATACGATTAAGAAACATTATCCAATATAAAAATAAAGTCACAAGGATGGACTTTAAATAAAAAAGCAGTGCCATTATAAAAATTACCTACAAACCACTTGTCAAAAGATTGTTCTGATGAATTATACCATCGACATATCGAATGAAAATTTCTCATTTTCTCATGAAGGCTAAAAATGATCTAAAAAGAGTTAAGTCTCCTAAAAAGAATGTGTATGTAAGTAGTCATTCTCAATAACTTTTCAACTGCTAAATATATGGACAAAAGTCAATCTTATCTTTGGCAATCTGTAGGTCCTAGACATGAAAATGGCAAATGATACAAATTCCCATCAAAAGCCTAAGAACCAAACCATCGATTTCTATATTAATGTATATTAATCCTTTTAATAATCTATTAATTTACTCGTTTTTTTTTGTTTTTTTTTTTGTATGATTGAAATTAATCTGACAAGTTTCATTTTATTCAAAAAACGAGTTTTATTATAGTCTAACATTCGGTAGCTATTAGAACTTTCAAAAAACTGAGGACTTTTCTTTTAAAAATATTTTTAAAGACTATTACAAAACAAGCTACAAGTTTTTTTCAGGAACTTCTGTTTCCCCCCCCCCCCCTTGATTTTTTTCTTCTGTTCATTGTTTTCTTTTCTCTATACCCTTCATCTTCTTAATTTTTGCATTATATCCGTTTTATACTGTATCTTTTTTATAAGTTATGTCGTTTTAATGGCACATTCATGTTGCAAGCACAAAGGTATCGTCCTTATTAAATAAGCAAATGAGTTATTAAATAAATGAAGCTATTCAATGAGGTTTCTAACAAATACTTTCTTTCAAAGCAGTTTGTAACAAAAAAGTCGATATAATTGAATGTTAAGCTTTTTCTGAATCTTCTTGCTTTGTAGATGCAAACCATTCTGGCAAATTTTCCGTTCAAAAAGAAAAAAAAACCTTTGAAGTCCCTAATTGGATCTTTCTAGAGGCATCTCTTGGGGGAAAAAACCTAGGACAAACAACTCTGACGCAATTTAAAACCTCTCGTATTCAAAAGCCAAGAACTTGAGTGTCGTACAGAAATGCATCTCGAAACCATTTAGTAAACACTACAGAAATTCGGGTCGATTCTTCTAGTAACTTTTAGTGATTATAAAGTTTATTCGCACTTCACATAAAAGGAGTGAAGAATGCGTTAAGATGCTACGTTGTAAGGTTTCATAAATTGACATCTTTAGAATTTTTTTTTTTTTTTTTTAGATTTTTGAAAATTTTTAATGGATTATAATGGGTACATTTCGAAAATACAATTTTTGACTTGTTTTCATTATAAATTAAAGACAGATGTCCTGCTTTTGTGTACGATTAGTTTGTCTCAAAGAAAGTTATTTTTCTTAAATTATCAATAATGTGTAAGAAAATAAGAAAAAAAAAAACTAACAATACACCAGGTTGGACAGAAGCAAGAAAAGACAGTCGAATTCCAAAGAAGCATTTTAAAGTAAGTTATTGAAAAATAACTTATAAATGGCGAGAATTCATCTTTACATACAACGTTTTTCCATGATTCTTAAAGAAACTTGGGCTTATTAAATAAAATCTCCGTGAAATGATAAGTCTCAAAATCTGAAATGACATATTGAATATTAGCCTCAGTCAAGAATCTGATTCGACAACTTAATGCAGAGTAATTTTCAGGTTTCAATTATCCACTGTTTCTATACGTTTAGATGTCTTCGTAGCAAAAATTAATAATGATTCGAATTAAAGGGAACTGTCCTATAAAACTATAATGAACAGTGTAGTTGGAAATCTATTTGGAGATTGTTACTTCCTCTTATAGTTAAAGTAAGGGTCTTCAGTTTCATTTTCGTAAATTGAATGATGAATCTAGTTTCAATTTATTTCTTGTGCTGTTCCAGCTGAGGAAATTACGTCACAAGCAATGACAGCATTATCAGAATCAGAGCAAATAGTTCGAGGAGTGAAACTGGCGAGTTTCCAACACCTTCGCATGTGTTCAACATTCTACTCTTCTCTCTACAAGAGAACGCAGCTTTTAGTCTAGTACTTCCTCATATAATATACGATTTATTATTAATCTTTCTTTAACGTGCGGAATGAACTATCTAAGAACACAATTGACACGCACAATTTACGCAAAGGATTCGCACCCCGAGCTGTCATCGTGAAGAGACTGGGACGGACCGTTTCGCACTTGTTATGTGCTCATCAGCCAGCCATATTTCTTTCTTACAGCGTATTTCTTATTTAATGCTGCCATTAAATTCCTTTTGTGCTTTGCGAGTTGCAGGCCAAGGAAGTATTGTATTTTCTCGTTTTATTAATTTTTATTTTGTATTTCTTTGGGGAGTGGTCCCGCTCTTGGGAGCAAGAGCCGGGATAGCTAAAGGTTCGCACATCCTGAGCATGTTATCGGTGGAGTTTGGCTGGCTGATGAGCACATAACAAGTGCGAAACGGTCCGTCCCAGTCTCTTCACGATGACAGCTCGGGGTGCGAATCCTTTGCGTAAATTGTGCGTGTCAATTGTGTTCTTAGATAAATATACGATTTATTACATTCGTGAAAATGAATGCAAAGCGCGATAAGCGGATTGAATTTTCCTATTAACTAGAACAGAAAAAGTACTATATAAGATTATTTAACGTGCCAGTATACTAAATATTATATATGCCTACTACATTGGCACTGGTCAAGAAAAAGGTATGTAAAACTAATTACCTATATAATATACGACGTTTCGGAACTTCTTTACAGGTTCCCTTTTCCAGTTTGGGTCCCCCTTATATTTAAAGTCTTTCTTTTGGATGAAACAAGGCTTTAGAAAAGAAAGACTTTAAATATAAGGGGGACCCAAACTGGAAAAGGGAACCTGTAAAGAAGTTCCGAAACGTCGTATATTATGTAGGTAATTAGTTTTACATACCTTTTTCTTGACCAGTGCCAATGTAGTAGGCTGATATAATATAGAAAAAGTACTATTTTTCGGCTGTCTCCATTTGTCTCAAATTTTTTTTCGTTATTATTTTTGTAATTACGTCTTTTTCGGAGTTGCAGGAGAAAGCGCTAAAAAATGTAGAATTGACAGTATCTAAAAAGCTAATTGTTGATATAATGGAAATATATTTCGATTTTTCTGTTGTGCTATCTAATATCTAGGATGAAAAATCCACAGTTGAATGCTTAGTGCCTTTTTTATTTAGCAAAAATCCGCGTTGTGCAGTTCGGGTTATACGAAAAATTACTGTACTCCCGTAAGTTGACGATTCTGTCATTGGAAGTGCAAATTAGCGGTTGTCCAAAACCTCTGAACCGGAAGCTGGTCTATTAATTTGAAGTTGAGACTAATTTTCTGTGGTCGCTGAATCCCTGCTGTTCAGCGTCTCTTTCAATTCAACTTATTTATTGAATCCCAAATACAGCTGATGGCCAAAGCACTTCTGTCCAGACTCCGATGCGACAGATAATGACAGCGTAATTGAGAAATTACCCAGTGGCTGCACCAGCACGGCGGGAAAAAATACGATACTGGAAATTTTCCACAAATCCTAAAGGTGGAATTCACAACATAGCAACAGTAGCTAATGAATAAGTTATTTTCATATATTATGATGAATTCATGATCCATCTAATACAGAACTTTAGATATTTTAACAACGATGTATAATTTATAGAACAGTATTATAAGATTTAATGAAAAACAAAAAACAACGTTATTTCACACAAAAAAAAAAAAAAAAAATATATAAATATTTAAACTAAATTTTAATCTGCACCATCTTTAACATATTTCTAATTTAAACCAGCCGTGCTGGCGTGGTCGTGCGGTCTCGGCGGCGGCCAGCCGTGGCGGCCAGTGCGCCAGTACCTGGGTTCGAATCCCAGCAGTGGCATGGCTGTTTCAATTTCCTTTCCTGTGTTGTAGCCTCTTCTTCACTTTCTCTTCGGTCTGACGTCATTCCTTAATGGCGTCCTGGGGAAGGCCACGGGAAACCACCCCAGTATCTTTCCCTTGAAATTCTAGGGAGTCTGTTAGGGGTTCGCCATCTTGGGAATACTAGCGCTCCCTGGAACACGGAGGCTTCGGATACGAAGCGCGCACTTCGGTGCGTACCGGCCATACATATATAATTTAAACCAAAATGCTAAACAACTAATCTTTCATAATGTTTGTCCTTCATAATTATTCATCTAAGACTGGTCTCAGCAATCGGCGGCTCTTTGGGGATGATCTGGGCTCCAAAAACCATAACTTCAACAATACTAATTTTCATTTGTAAGGTCTCCTCATATGGATTTCATTCTTTGATTTTTTTTTAAAACAATAGCTCGTCATATCAAAACAGGTCGACGTATTCTGGTCTGAGGGTACGAATACATTGGGCACATTCATACACAACCCCATTTCTTTATGTAGGTTTATTTTTTACTCCTTGTATAAATTGGTAGAGTATTAGACTAGCTTTGTTACAACTTAGATATGTTAATAAGTAATACATTAAAAAAAAACCTGCTGAAATCAGATTTTATTTCATAACTGTGCTACTTGAGAATTCAAAGGATCAGAGAATTGGAGAATAAGCTTATCTAAAGTGATTACACAGGCCTGCGATGATTTCCGGCAAGAATAATTATATGTGATATAAGTTATGTCTAATGTCCTGATATTAAAAACAGGTCCAGTTGTTGCTTAACACGTACAGATCTTTCACAATTCCGCGTTTTGTTTATGTTTAGAGCGCTCTAATTTCACTAATAAGGTTTGAATGCAACGTTTGTAATATAAGTATATAAATATCCAAGATAAAAGAGTTTGTCTTCATTTCCATTCTGGAGAAGGTTAGGAATGTGTTCAATTGTTTGAAATGTAACATCTGCAGTTTGCGCATGCGCAGTTTCAATAAGTTATTTCGCCAAGAGCTCATTCTTTTGTCCAAGTGGGAATTCTGGGAGAATGGATCCCGCCATTTTTCTGTAGAAGCATACGACGTGAACTTGAAGGTTTAAGCAGCCGCTAACTCGCTGATCAGATGCCAAATTTTATCAGCGCGGAAAGTGGAGAGTTAAATATTATCTGCTTGTTTTTAAAATTTCAGTGGTGTTCGTAGGCGAGACAGTGTTAACAATCCAATCTCTTTCTGTTGTATATGTGGGTCTTACTCGATAAGAAAGTAGAAGAGAAGAAACTTTAGCAGCGATCAAAGTTAACGGAGGTTTGATGTACTCGGCCGTTAGTGCGCAACTTGGGTCTAACTAAAGAAAAGAGTGAACTGTTAGGGTCACGATTAAAAGAAATCTTTTACTTCCTGGAACAACTTTATATTGTTATAAATATCGTGAGGAGGAACTGATACAATTTTTCGTTTATGAAGGAGAACTTGTATATTGCTGTGATATCTCTGGCTTATTTGATTCAAGCAAAAGAAATCTAAAAGGTGTTCTTCTGCATAATGGGAATGCACTTGCTTCAATGCCAATGGCCCATACAACATCCCTTCGTGAAAATGTACACATTGTTTTGCAAAAGCTCAAATACAATAAACACAAATGGTACGTGTATCTGATCAAAAAAAAAAAAAAATAGGCTGACTACTGCTGGTGTCTAGTGAGAGATAACCCTCATCCCAAACACAAACGAAAATCAAATCAGAGCTCATTCACATCAAAAATAGTTCTCCTGGAGTGGAGGAGAAAATAGTTCTCCTGCAGTGAGTTTACTATTTCTTAAGAACATAACTGTTCACTTTAAAGTATTGTATTTACATTTTCATTGCAATTGGATCCTTTTTTATCCACTATTTTACATTTTGTACACTAAGATTAATTTTATTAAAAACACTATATGATAAAAAATTCTATTTGAAAATTGCAAAAAAACAGTACATACTGGTAAAAATGATTTGCATATTTGAATTCAGCACACCTGAATTAGGTTTTTTTCACCTTTTCAACCTTTTGCCGGAGGAAAAAAAAACTTTTTTCGCAGGCCTATGTTATTCATTCAGTCGTTTTAATCCTAAACGAGTTTCTTTTCCTCCTCCTCTCAAACAGTAAATCTTTTACTGAACATATGTAACACAGTTTAATTAAATGGGAATTTATTCTTTAGTGTTACAAGGCCACAGCTTATTGATATCTTCAGTAAAACATTTCGGAAATTAAGCGATAAATCATCCTAGAAGCTAGAGCAATTTGCAGTTACCACCATCTGGCATGATTTACTAGAGCTGAAATTACAAAATATCTCATCTTGATTTCATAAACGAAATCCAGCTGATACAATAATATACGAAATGCGAATCATAAATTATAAATACTAAGGAAATTAGCTCCCAGTTTATGTAGGAACTTATTTCATATTCGAATGCTAAGTTTCCAAGACAACTAAAAAAAATCTTACTTCTTAATGAGTTTATTTTTGATCCTTCAAACAGGAAAAACTAACAAGCAAAACACTTTCCTGCGGAAGTACAATGCTGAATCAACTACAAGTTATTTCAGGTAAACTTTAAAAAATATTGTAACAACCAAATTCTTTACAAAACTTCTGTTAATTGAACAACATGGAAAAAATAAAAAACTCCACCATAAAAACACGAGTTTCCGTTGTTTTGGATATTTTCGTGACTTTCAAACTCAATTCGTATAACTAAGGGACCGGATTTTCGTGATGTTTTTTCCCTGAATTTTAAATTTTAAGTGATACAGAAACTTTGCAGGTATTTTTTTTTATTACTCACACAAATGCTATATTTTGCTCGTTATTGAGTTTTAAGTACATTTTACAAAAAAAAGAATGAATTTAAGAGCTAAATAAGCCACTGTTTTTCGTTATATATTTAGATATTTTTGGGGGGCGGGGGGGGGGGGTAAAAGTATTAGGAAATCACAAAGTGGTTGTCTAAGCCTGACCGTGAAGTTTTTTTTTTTTTTTTTTTTTTTTTTTTTTGTTCAATGTGATATTTTTAATATTTTTTTTTTACCCACTAGTAAATGCATTTATCTAAGATTTTTAGCTAACAAAAAAAAAAAAAAAAATTAACAAAATATTTAAATTTTTAAGATTCTCAGCATATCATTTTTGAAAAAGAAATCACCAAGCACACCAAAAATTGTTAAAAATTTATAATATGATAAAAATTTAAAAATACTGTACATCAGGGAACCAAAGGAGAGCATTCGGAATCTTATGCCGATTCCCTTGTCAATGCTTTAGCGTATCATTTTTTAAGATAAAATTAATTCCAATTCGGCAGCTTCTACACAAAACAATTACACAAATACATAAAAATACATCTTGCCTGTAAATAATGTAAAACATTTTTTTTAATAAAAAAAAAGGAGGAGAGATAATCTTAAGCCCCGCGAACACCATGCAATTTTTCAGCAACTTAGTCGTCCGATTTTGACGTCACGAGTTGATATAGACAGTTTTGAGCCCGTTTATATGCAACTTGACTGAAACGTTTGTCATCCGACTCGAGTTGTTTCTACACCTGCAACTCGAAAAATTGCATCGAAGTCGCAGGGAATTACCCAATCACAGGGCAGCGTTGGAACACGTCCTTCGTGACGTCACGCCCATGGAAGAAATGGCGTCCAAAATGATTCGATTCGAAGACATGCTCGTACTCAATGAATATCAAGAGTATTGCGAGTTTCTTTCATGCATAAATAAAGTTTATACTGAAATGCAGAAATTGTATGCGGCAGAATTTATCAGAGAGGTTTCAAAACCTCGATTTTTTCGGATTTCCCACATCGGGTTTGGGAAACTGCATTGCAATATGGGATTCCTTCTATCATCGCCGACTTCATGTCGAGTTGCATGGTGTTCGGGGTTTGACAAAAGTTTATATCAAATCGTGACGTCAAAATCGGACGACTAAGTTGCTGAAAAGTTGCATGGTGTTCGAGTAGCTTTACATAACTAGTTCACTAGTTAATTCAATACTCAAACTAAGTGATAGCCTTACTTCACTGAAAAGTGTTACATTTTTTATGACCAGTGGAACAGCAGTAAATAGTTTCTGAGCATGCGCATCCGATACTTTAAAACAGCTTAATTATGAATTCATAATATCTATTATACAGACAATAAATGTGATACAAAACTGTAATAATAATCATATGTATAAAATTCGGTCAAATAATGAATTCTTTTTTTATTTTTCACCGTCCCACTGTTGAAGTTAGTGATTACTTTCTATTACATTTCAGTATTTTATTTATTTTTTTAACCCCAAAAAATGATTTACTATCTATCCAATAAGCTGTGTAAAAAATACAAATAACGAGTTCACAGAAACACAGTTGAAAAAAGAATTATTAGCACATTATTATTTTAATGCGTCGGATTACGAACTACGAACACTTTCCTACCAATATGTGACTTGTTACTTAGTCGGAAATTTTAAATCATTCTGAACTGATGAAGGCTAAAACCCGCAAAGTTGTTCGTATTTTGTAATCCAACGCATTAAAATGTTACTGTTTTAATTAGTTTTTCCAACTGTGTTTCTATTCATTATTTTACTACTTCTGTTTAGTATTTTTGCTAATTAACCAGCCCATCTCCCGTGTACACGCGCTTGTTTTTCTATCACATAGAATTTGGTTAAGTGACGGCCAAGTGCACCAAACTTCAATTAACTTTGATGGCTGCATTGTGGACGTAGCTAAAATTAGTGCTCCAGAAAAATTTTAGCCTTTGTTTTAAAATTGTGTGAAAGGAAACAAACATGTATAAAAAGAAAATTTATTCAGAAACTTGATAAATTTCTTTTTATACATGTTTGTTTCCTTTGACACAATTTTAAAACAAAGGCTAACATTTTTCTGGAGCAACAGCCCCCCACAATGCAGCCATCAAAGTTAATTGAAGTTTGGTGCACTTGGCCGTAAGAATATAATATTTAAAATATTGCAACGTTTCGGCAATTATAGTTCTAATTGTCCTTTTCGAATTGAAAATAGACAGACTGATCGGAAATAAATAAAAAATCTTGAGATTCAAAAAAAAAAGGTTGAATACATTCATTATTGAAAGAGGGGAAGGAAACATAAGTAAAAAAACAACATAAAGTGAGTTCTAGTCCCCGTGGCCTAATGGATAAGACGTCTGACTTCGGATCAGAAGGTTGTAGGTTCGTTCCCGTCGCCGACGTTTCATTGTAAAAATTATTTCTATTTCCCATTCTTTTGGGAAATTGCGCCAGACAGACAGAGAAATAAAAGATTTTAGTAATATAGATTAGCAACTGACAATTGAGAGTAATGAAATAATTACAGTTCGTCTAACTTAGGAAGGCAGTCCCCTCAGGCGCTGGGACTAAGAACTTGAAAAAATAGGGGAGAAAGGGTATAAGGTAAGTGGGGGTGGGGAGGAAAGATTACAACAGTGTTTGCAGAGCTTGACCTCGTTATTATCGGCTTTAAGTAACTATATTTCCGAAGAGCTGAATTCTCAAAATACTAAAAAAAGGATCACATAAGACCTTTTTTTAATTCCGTAACAATACCCTTTCACCCCTATTTTTTCAAGTTCTCAGTCCCAACGCCTGAGGGCACTGCCTTCCTAAGTTAGACGAACTGTACTCTAGAATTCCGATACTGAGGATCCTGTTCGCTGCTGTACTGTACTTAATTATTAAAAACTATTTAGTAATTTTAATAAAGTCCTAAGATTTCCTGCAGATTCACAGATTATCAATATTTTTAAAAATCAGAATTCCTGTAGATTACATTAGTAAAATATAAAGTTTATAACTTTATATTAATTAAGTTTTTTAACATGTATTACATGTTATATAATACTTGCTGAACACAAAATCACAATTACAAAAAACAGCAAAAACATTCCAAATTTCAGAATTTTAAAGTTAGCAAATCATTAGAATATTTGTTAATTTTTTGATTAAAAAACTTTGTTTTATTAATCGATATAAATTTTAATATACTGAAGCTCGGTTATAACGCAGTTGTTTACATCGCGAATTCGGATATAACGGGATTTTGTCTTGGACCCCTTCTATTTTGGAAAAGGTGTATAATTGTAAAATTGCAAAATTTACCGTTTTTCGTCTAAAATCAAATCAAAGCTGTAAATTAATATGCTTTTTCCTTATTATTTACATTAATTGAGACTCTATACCAACCCTAATGTCTCGAAAAATGCGTCAAATACAATATATTTTTAAAAAAAATACCAGAATCGCGGACTTTTTCGTTTAACCAAAATGAATATCGAGATCTATTTTTCTGCTAATGACAACCAGTGAAGAGGCCCATGTAATCTAATAGGCGTACGAATACCTAGTTTCGATCGACGTGACTCGTCGTTTGTATAAGATGCCAAGACGGCGGCGCCAAATCGATTTTGGCTAATATAACCCATTAAAGTGTTGAAAAGGTAATGATTTACGTATTTATAAATATAAAATTCTCTCACATAGCTCTGAATGATGTAGGTAATCGCGAAATGACCATTTTAAATCGATTTGGAATCGTGTGGGCGATAATAGGGTGCGATATACGACACTTGACATCGCGAAATAATAAAAGTTCGGTTATATCGCGATCTTCGAGATCTTGAATCTGAAAGATCGTGTTATAACCGAGCTTCTGTGTATATCTTAAAAGTTGTCTTTTTATAAAAACATTATATCAAACACAATATTAAATTCCTGATTTGATTACCAAAGCTATAATAATCAATATAATTATGATTTAAAATTAAGCGATATAAATCATTTTTAAGAAAACTCCAAAGGTCTACAAGATTTTGTACCCGAAATATGAAATGAAGCACTTTATTATGAAGTGATCGTATTTTGAGTGAATAACCTGAATTTAATTATTAATAGTTCAAGTGATGTTTACATTGAATCTTATATCTCGTGTAATCTGACAGAAGTGAAGTGGAGATAAGATTTTTATCTTTCTCGACATCAACAAATCGAACAATAAAAACAAATGTTATATATCGTACTTTAGTTCCGCAATTGTCTAAGATACAGCTGCCATTTTGGAACTTATTTTTCAGATATGAAAAACTTTTTAAGCTATGATCCGAAAAAGTGGACTAATCTCACTGATGAAACATTAAATACATCAAAAGTAACTCAAGAAATTAAGAAATGAAAGGTTTTTACGTGCGCTGAACATAGTAATATTTCAAAAACGAAGCCTGCACATCTGATACAGTTTGTCCGAGACACGGACAAAGTGGAAGTAGCAAAATCTATGTAATTCTCATCATCTCTTGAAGAAGGCTCAAGTAACAGAGTCGAAATATGAGTAAACGTCACCCCGGAGTAAGAAAATCCCTCAAACAAGGATCTATCCAGTATCAAGTCCCACACCTCTTTCAGAACCAATCTAAATAGGAAATATTGAATCGGATATGAAAGGGATTGTTTAGGATAGAATTCTCTCACCTCATCTACAATGAATAGCTATTAGACATGTCATTTTGCTCACTTTTAATAGAAATAAGTAAAAATTATTAATTTTTTTTTTTGGTCCTAACTAAACCATTTTCATTTTTGCTTGTTAAAATCACAAATTTGAGGGTCTATGTTTTTTAGAATAAAGAAAATATTGACTTTTGAAAAACATTGGGGGGGGAGGGGATCAACAGTTCCTAGCTAATTGGGAACCACTGTTCTAGACAATAAGCCAGTCCATCAAACTACTAAAAGAATTAATGAACACTTTTAGACAAACTTTAAATCTATTTGCCACTTGTTCATTCCAAACCATCGACTGTGTCTTTAAATTTTACAAAAAAACAAAACAAAAAAAAAAAACTGACGAAATTCTTCACGAGATCAGTGGATAAACAAACATTTTATTCAATCCCTTTGGATTAACTAGATTCTTACAAAATTCATCTCAACTTGTTACAGCAATCTAACTCATGATCTAACCCCCGCTATGTTTAACACGTGATCAAACCGTTCTATTAATGCGTGTAAATCGTGGCTTAGTGTCATAGGATAGTTATATAACTAGCAATTTACAATGAATGTTCGCTTAATAAAACTTTCTCTTTCGTTTTTAGATAGATTATTCTTTCTCTCAATTCTCCAATGTAGGTTAAGATACTAACTTTCGACAATACGACGCATACTATCCAAAAATAGTTGTTGAAGACTCGAAGCAACTGAGAAAACATGCAGGTTCTCTAATTACGTTATAATTTATCGTTATAGCTGCGTTTTAAGTATTTCGAACTTCCCTGTGCTTTGGTCTATGAGGAAGATAAAACCCCTTACTTCCGCCATCTGTTGACTCCGGTTCATTTAACTATAGATAAATGCCTCTATGATTATTAAACCGTCGAACTAACTCATTCTTATGGGAATTCGAACATCAGCTACTCAGATAACCCGATCACTGTCTTATTTAAAATAATTATGGAACAATAAGATGTCACAATTTCAAAACAAAAAAAAAAAAAAAAAAAAAACAGGCTCTCACACAACACCTTTAGTTCTGTTCATTTGTTTTTATATTTTTCTGTTCTTGTCATAATGCACGTTAAATTTTGTTATACAATATAACATCAATACTAATATGGGACAGAATAGATTTAACAAAAAAATTAATTAAAAATTAAGTTAATACAGAATCTTACGTTTGAATATTTTATTTTGAAAAATCACTATTAAATACAGAACTTTTTTTAATAATTTAGTATTAAAAAATTAAAAAAAAAATAAAGATTGGAAAAATTGAATTCTAATTTACACATCTCTAAACAAAATTTTTACAAATACTTCATGTAAAAATGATTGTATAAAATTATCTAAGTATAAAAATACTTCCTGGATATTTAACAAAGTTCCTTATCTACATTCAAATATTTTTATTTACGATTGTTTTATTGTTTATTTCTACATTCATTTAATTATTTGTTAATTATAAAGGATTTCATCTTTAAGTTATATTAATCTTTCAATCTTTGTTATATTAAGTAAAGCCATGTGTTGATTTTATTTTCAGTCTTTATTCAACTTTGCAACAATTAATAGCCCAAAATTCCTGAACAATAAAAATGATTTGGTTTCGAGACTTCTCACATCCTTCACCGCAAGCAGCAGTTCACCTTACCCACATCCGAATATTGAATGAACTTATCCTCGCCTATATAAAGACTGGATTTGTATTTTGTATTTCTTGTATTCTTCTGATGATGATAATAGTTCCATTATCGAAATCGATTAAGATGTAAGCTGTTATGCTTTTATTTTGTTATATTTTGTATTTAATTATGTGCGTTGGCTTTAATCGAATTTTTTAAAAGATTTCATCTTTAAGTTAACATAAAAAGTTGTCTATAATTTTATCTTATTTAATTACGTATCAAGAAAACGTTTTCATGCCTTTTAATTAGCTGTAACACAATCACCAAAAAAAAGCATTGAAGTACTTGAAAACAAATCTGCAAGGTTTTCAACATTCAATTTTTAATTAGTTGAACCGCAGGGCGAAATTAATTAATAAAACTAATTGCGACTGAGTCTGCCGCAATTTTACTCCATTTATTTTTAATTGCAGTTAAAGGTAAATCAAATATGTAGTTTATTAAGGAGTTGAATTCAAGATGAATAAAAATAAATAACTAAATAATTAGTTTTAGAAAGAAAACAATTGATCGCAGTTTCTTTAAACTTTTTTAAACTTTAAACTTTTATTTTTTTTTTTCTTATTACCTTATCACATATTTTTGTCTGTATCTATAGTTAGGTCTATAGAATTCAGTGTACCTTTAGTATTCAAAAGTGACAGTAAAAAACATATGAAACGCAGTAAAAAAACTACTGAATACCAATGTTCTCCTGTAGAATATTAATTTGTAGCAAAATCAATAGATAATTTGATCAATTACTTCTTTTCCTGGACAAGTTATCTGCTTCTGTGACGGACGAACCAAGGGAGTTACGGTATTTAAATAATTTCATATAAGGGGCTATCAGTATTATTAGACTTATAAGTTTACGAAATCCTAATTTATGCTATAAACGTCCTACTATTTTAACATTTTTAAAAAATTATATGTAGTAATTTATTAGCTTTTTAATCTTTAATATTCGCTAATATCATAAATGAATTGTAGTATACACAAAAAATTATATCCTAAAAATTACGTAATGAAATGAGACTACACTTGCAGGTACCAATGGAGTTTCTCGACGGCTGTATTTATGACATTTCGTTCTCAAAACGTAGCTAAATATTGATATTATTAATTAACTGAATCAAATGAAGATGATCTGATATTTTTAAGATACTACAGAATAACCTGTTATTATACAATTTTTCGAATGCAAGAGCTTAAAAATAAACAGCAAATGAGGTTAATTTCTGCCGTTGTTTGAATTCGAATAATGATAATTGGCAATATTAGTGATCTGTTGGCTTAAAAAAGCAAAACAAAAAACAACAGATCTAACATATTCCGTTATCAGGTTACGTGCGAGTAGCCAAGAGGAAGTGACCTTGTGTACAAATTACAACAGGATATTAACCTGGCAGTACTGAACTGTTTACACTGTGGAAGCAACAGATCTATTGTTCGAAATGTGATATGTATATAAAGAATGTGCGAATGAAGGCAGAGGGAAGATAATGTACTGAATGCGATTTAAGCTGAGAGAAAAAACAAAAACAAAAAACAGAAGTAACTTTATTTAAAATCTTGTAAGAAAATAAGTAATAATAAGCGAGTAGAATTAAAAATGGAAAACCTAGGAATACAGTGACACGAATGGCAGGATGATTTGGAAAGAAGGGGTGCTTGGAAGTGAAGAACGATCTTCAATTTTAACTGCGTATTGTCTTAACTGCATTGTCCAATTTTAACTTTAACTATTAATAAATATCGATCTGTATTACAGTAAGGTAATTTACGTTTGTATTTTTTTTCTTTTTAAATCATACAGCTGTAAGTATTTTCAATATACATTTTCCTTCATACGAAACTTTTAACTTGAAGTTAACTTTTATTGTAATAACTAAATAGGAATTAACAGAAGCATATGATCACTTGCGGAATTACGCAACACTATTATTCAGGACATTATTTTCGATTTCTTAGACAACTCAAATCACAAAACATTTGGACATTTTTCGTAAAATATGCATTTTCAAGATGAATTCAACCTTTATATCAGAGATTAACAGAATAAAAACAAAGTGGTGAAATTAATGCGGTAATAACTGAATAATGTTAACTTCTAGAAACTTTTAAATAAACCAACTAGAAAGCATTCGATTCATATTTTATTTTAATTGTGAACTAAATAAGTCAAGCAATTATAAAACTTTACAATGTATTTACTTTGATATTTAACATTAACAAAATATTTTAATTAAAAAGAATTACTAACAAAAAATCACCCATCCTAAAAATTCTTTATATCAAATTTAATATATTTTTAATGTTACAAAAATCCCAAATTGAAATATATTTTTTTCCCTCAATTTCGTGTAGATGTGGATCACAAAAGTTATTATTATGCTACAATATTTACTTAATTCATTAAATGAACTTTCCGTTTTCTACCATCTGTTTCACTTGAGAACTTTCTGTGTATTATTAAGCTTAATCAACTGTAGAATTAGTTCGCAACCTGCTTCTCATAATGATTGGGAGGTGGGGGGGGGGGGGGGAAAAAAAAGGGTTCCGTCAAATGAAAACTACGCATCAGAAGCGGTGCCAACCTGTGATGCGATAATTTTCATTGAACACCTTTTGACAATTATTTGTACAATAAAACAAAGAATTTTTTTTTAAAACATAGTTATGCTAAAAAATCTTAGATTACAAGGAAAATATTTCTTTACATGTTTCAAACCTTGTAATAATCGCTATATCAACTACGATGTAAGAAAAATTCTTAAATCAAAGGAACAATTATAATTTTTAAGGCAAAAAACATACAAATTACATAAAATGACCGAGTTATAATTAAAATAAAATTGTTTACAGTATAAATACTATGTATTTTTATACGTTTGAATTCAAAATATGGTATTAATTTTTTTTACAATATAAGCAACTTACGCATTATTTTGTCAGATTTATTCATTTTTTTGATATCCCTCCACACCCATCCCTTCGTTTTATTTTAAATTAGGCCACTATTTGTTTAAAAATATTGATTTTTTTTTTTTTTTAACCACAATCAGCAGTGACGTAGCTAGAAATTATGAAATTGTAAAGAAAAAAAAACAAAACAAAAAACTCAATGATTTAAAGGTTCCTAAAAAACAAAATATTATAAAACAAATATTTATAATATCTAGAGGAAGGAGTTAACTAGGAATGGGATATGCGGTTCCCCTCTCTAGGGAGCCCCACTGAATAAAGGTGCAGATTTAGATTTATTTATTAGGATAAAGTATTAATATTTGAATTGTTTTTCTCACCCAGAATACAAAGTTGAACACCATGAGCAGGGTCTTCATGCAGGCCATGGCCGCATGAGTCTGCAGCCGCTTCCCCATATTGACGCCTTTTCTGCGCTTCTCTGGACGTCAAAGGCAACTCGGATGCCTGCCCTCTTAAAATGCGGCAGCAAGTGCCCTAATCCACTCCACGGCTTACGAAGACCACCAGCCGGACACGGCGACGACTTTCGAGATCAATGGCAGATTCAAAAACAAAAATAACTAAATAAAAAAAAATTATCAACACAGAAAAGCGCAATCTCCCGCCGCAGAATGCTTCGGAGAAGGCTGCATTAGAGGCTGCGAGGACGAAATGTGGATAATTTCTGCGACAGGAGCGCTCCTGGTGACCAATAGAGGAATTAATCTACGGCGTGTGTTAAAAGAAATGTAAAACAAATTCTATCCTAAGGGTCTGCGTAGTAGATTCAACCGTACCATCAAGTCACGTTTAGATTCCTTCCCCTTTCACCAATTATTTTAATTCCTTACAATTTTAATAAGATATATTCTTATAGGGTTTATTTAAAAAAAAAAGAAGATTCTCCACTTGCCATGAAAGTGTCATATTTATTAAATTTAATTAATTTTTTTTAGCTATTATTTATTTAATTCTGAGATAAAATAAATTATAGCTAAAAAAAAAAAAATATATCTCGGAAAAAATATATATCTTAGTTTTTGAATTCTATGTGCTACTTATAAATCTATTCGTGAGTTTACACAAAACTGCACTTTCTGCTGCGGCAGCTTTAGATCCTTCCGTTAGTAGGCCTACAGTACATGCTGCGAATATTATGTAAGCATATTTTAAAAATGAGAATCATTTGATATAAAGATATAATGTATCGATGATCAATTAAGTAGTAAGACCATGCTTAATTCATTAAGTAATAATTTCCAATAGTGTAAGTTATTTGTATTCATCGTTTTAAAGTATATTTTCATATTTTAATAAAATCAAAAAAGTATTAATATATTTTAAACTATGAATTTTGAAGACCAAGTGCGACACACAGTTTTTATATGCTTTACTCAGCTCGCGAACCGAAATAGTTTGCCATTACCATCCCCTGGGTCCGGGGGTCTTCGACTGAACTGAATATTTTTCTGTTCGGTTTCTTACAATTACAAAATTGCGAAGTGGCAAAAAGTGGGTTACTACTAACTATTACTGATTGTGTCTTTGCAACGCTGTAATTTTGAACCTATTTTCATTTAATCAAATGGCAATGGCTACAAATCCATCCTTATATATTATTTCTCAAAGGGTTTTTTTTTGTCGGAACGCCGTATTTCCTTTAATACTTCATCAAAATGAATGATTGAGGCATCATTTTGAAGATTACGTTCCCCGCTAATGACCAAAAATAAACAAATTGTTTAAAATTAATGTTTTCGTTAAAAAACTTTATTTTAAAAGCCTTTTTATAAAAAGGTAGACACGCTTTAACAGAAGCGGTTTAGTTTTCGAAACCGAAACAACATTTTAAATAAAGCGTTTTAGACTTTAAATGTATACTTTTTTGAATAAAAATGCACTTTAAAATGATATTTCATCGTTTATTTAATAAGAACAGATAAAAAAACAAACAAAGATTTATATTTTAATAAAATTAAAGGAATTATTACAATAAGAAACCTAAAAATTTGTCAACTTCTCATATATTATTTATCAAAGGTTTTTTTTTTTTATTATTTCCCTTAATACTTCATCAAATCAATGATTGACATATAATTTTGAAGATTATGTCCACCGCTAATGACGAAAAATAAACAAATTGTTTAAAATAATGTTTTCGTTAAAAAATGTTAGTTTAAAAAACTTTTTTAAAAACCTTTAGTTGTAGAAGGCACACTATGTTTAACAGCTTTTGGAGTTGCTTATTATTTCTCAAAGGTGTGATTTTTTTTTTTTTTGGACGGTGCGCTCATGATTGAGACGTCATTTTGAAGGTTACGTTCACTTAAATCAACATTTCTCCTCGCAAGTAAGTACTATATATTATTATTTATCTATTGTTTTGTATTAAACATTTATTGCCGGCAATATTCTTATTTATCTGTTGTTTTGTATTATTTATTTATTTATTTA
>JAFIDM010098019.1:0-15902 GCA_023159025.1 Thereuonema tuberculata | reverse complement strand
TCGATAAGAACAATTCATTTCTACAAAATGATTTTTTTTGTGATGAAACTTTACTATTTGTAAATCACTTTCTAATTTTTTCAAAGATTTTCAGATGAGGGCAAGTGTCCAAATTTTTTTTTAGAAATTTACCAAAAAATACATTAAACTACAAAATTTTATTTGGCCAATTCTTTCACAATTTTTTTTTTTTTGGAGAGTACCATTCATTTCTCAAAACTGATTGTTTTTGTGAGGAAACTTTACTATTTGTAAATCACTTTCTAATTTTTTCAAGGATTTTCAGATGGGGGCAAGTATCCAAATTTTTTTTTAGAAATTTGACCAAAAAAACATTAAACTACAAAATTTTTTTTGGCCAATTCTTTCACGATTTTTTTTTGGTAAGAACAATTCATTTCTACAAAATGATTTTTTTTGTGACAAAACTTTACTATTTGTAAATCACTTCCTATTTTTTTCAAGGATTTTCAGAGTAGAGCAAGTGTCCAAATTTTTTTTTTAAATTAACCAAAAAAAAAACAAAAAAAATTATAAAACAATTAAAAAAAAATTTATACGGCCAATTCTTTTATGTTTTCAGAAACTACATGTCACAATGCATATTCAGGGAAAAAATTGTCATCCTACTTGTTTCCATTTAAAAACTGCAGCCAATTTTCAAATTTTCACAATTCGCTTTGAAGTACCAAATTGCATCAAACTTTCTGCTATTATTACCAACAGAATGTATATAAAGCAATAAAAATTGGCAAAAGTTCATGAAATTAAGTATAATAGCAGTACACAAAATCTCAGTTCTCAACTAGGTAGTGGGTGACATGGCCTGGATGACTTGACATGGAATAACCCTTCCGTAACAATTTCGGTTTTCTAATTAGCCAGTTTCCCAGTCTCGTGCCGTGTATTTAATCTATATATTAAATCGTATCTTGTGCTATTTGTACGACGAAATAACATTTTTAACTCAATCTAAGTCCTAATTAGATTATTTTGAATAAAACAGATGGGAGATAATACGACTTAAATTGGAATAATATGGATCTTTCTTTATGCAATATGCATTTTAACTTTTTAAATAAATATTGGTGTAATCCAAAAAAAAATATTCAGTTTCGTAGTTTCATTTTAAAATTCTAATCCCTTATTTATAACTACTTTATTTATTGAAAAAGAAAGGTCTTAATTTTTTGTGAAATTCTCTTTAAAGTGTGTATCTATTTATTCAGAAGAAGAAGGACAAGTGACCAAAATTTATTAATAAGTTCCTTTGAACCCATCTTGCTATTCTTATCTCCTCAACAAAAATAACGATAGTCTCTCTTGTTACTTAATTTCTACAATGATTTTACCTCTTCTTTCATTTGTTGTACTTCTTTCTGGGTTTTCTGTAACACTTCCTGTTTGGCCAACGCTGCTTGTTCTTTCGCCAGGCGTCCTTCTAAATAGCGCTTTTGTAATCGTAGTTGCTCCTGTTGCCGCTCTTCTTTCTCCAGATTCTCTCTCCATTGTTGAAATTGGTCCCCATCAAAATTCCCTGCTTCGAGATCTTTTAATCTAAAAGAATAATTAAAAATCTATGATTCAGTCTTTATTAAAAGTAAGTTTAATTCGATAGAAAAGATCAGAATTTTTATTATTATCAATTTAGGTTTATATTTTTTTCGTAAGATTTCATTTCATGAAAGCTGCACGATCCCTATTTTCAAGATTTATAGTCATATTATTAAGTATACACTTAGATTTACATAAAGACAATTTTTTCTGCAGGTGACGTTGAAAACTGAATTTCCATTAAGATAGAGCTTCTTGTTTCAAACCAGATCGGGATGGTCACAGTTGATGTATTTTCAGGATATTTTGCAAAGATCTTTCCGATTGGAAGCAGATGGGCTTAACTTTACTATATCGCTGATATCTCCAGCATCTTAATTGGCTCGAAATACAAACTATAAAGAGGTAATGTAATTTTGATAGAATTGGGCATGATGGATGAGTTAAATGTTAAGGATAAAGATGAAGGTTGGAATGTACTGATAAGCCAAATCTTAATTTAGATGGGAATGCAGAGGAACCATTTAATCGTTGTTCATCATGAGTTCATTTACGTCCAGCTCAGCAGTAACGCCTTTGGAGCATTTAAGATGTGAACTTCCAAATCAGAGGCAGCCATATTAGGAGGTTACGGAATTATTGAGTTGCTTAAGATAATAAAATAAAAAAGGGTAATTTGCCAGAACATAGCTTTTTTGTTTTTTTTTTTTGATATAACGAATTAAAAGATTTCTTATAAAGTTTCGAAGATGAGAAAGGAGGCTGTGTTTCAAGTCTTTTATTATCCACTGAAATTTCATGAAATTCCCAACAGAGGGAGCTATTTAAACTTGTTCTTCTATAGCAACATTAGAATGATATCTAGGAAAGCCGCATGACTGACTTTCCATTATCAACATATGCATTTATTGATGTTAAATTAGCTACAATTTTTGTATATACTCATTTTATTTCTTGGATTTTCCATAGATGAAAAGAATGTCATGTTATGAAACACTTTTTATAAGAAATTTTTATCTCCATAAGTTATTATTTTTAAAGGCAATTCATCAACTTATTCACTAATGAATCGAATTATATTGAGAAAAAAAAATCGGGTTTGCAAATATACAACACTTGATTTAGCCCTGTATTCTTAAGCGACATACAATAAGAAAATACTGACGTTTACTTTCTTAATAAAAGCTTCTCATTATTTTTATATTAATTTCAGCTGATGTTTTACGTTACTGAATTGCAAAACTCTCAAACGTTTGCAATTTTAAGTGTTTCAGGCATGAAAGCTATAAAGAGCAGTTGATATACAAGTAATATTTTTTTATTTTTTTTTATTTTAATATATTATTACAAAACATAGTTCTGTTAGGATTACAAAATAAATCCCATCAACAGGTGCTAGGAATTAAAATACAAAAGCAACATTTGATTAGTACATAATAATTCAAATACATATAAATATCAATAAATGTTTTACCACGATAGAACCTGAATATTGGTTAAATTACTTTGAGGATTTATGAACCAAAACTATGAACCATTAAATTTAAAAATAGAATGCAATAAACCTTACGATTTAATCCCATTTGAAGAATTACAATTAGATCTAAAAACAAGTAAAATTAATAGAGCCCATGGAGAAGATAATATCAACCTAGCACTTTTCAAATATCTACGGAAATTAAGGTCTAAAAACTAGATTTTAAAAACCTGATTAATGAAATAGGTTAGGCGAGTTCCCGCCAGAGAGCAGGCAAGAAGCTTAATTATTCCAATTCATAAAAAGGAAGCATCAATGATTATAACAATTATAGGGAATCAGTTTATTAAACTCAGGGTATAAAATATATAGCAAAATAATAAAAAAACAAACTTTATCCTTTCTATGAAATAAAATAGGAGAAGAATAGAATGGATTTCGGAAGAGTTGTTCCTGTGCTGATGGATATTTCGCACTCAAAATTCTTAGTGAAAAACAAAGAAATTAATGTAGAAACCCACATAGCTTTGTTGACTAGCGTTTCATAGAATCTTGTAAATAATCGAGAAAGTGGTTTTTTTTTTGTTATTGTTAAAGTAGTTTTCCTGATTATTTTTTCTTTTTGGTTGTTAAAGTGGTTTTTTTTGTTTTTGGTCGTGAAAATTGTCTGTCCCGGATTGACGATGGAAAAATCTGGTCACCCTAATTTTAGATATAATTCTATTTGCAGATGACCAAGTGATTCTGGCAACATCTGAAGATGATCTACAATAATCATTATATCATTTACATTTGATAGCTAAAAATTTCAATGTGGAAGTTTCACATAAAAAAACCGAAGTTATGGCCTTTAAATGCAAAAACCCAGTCAGAGCTAAAATAAGTTTAATTAATCAACTAATAGAGCAAGTTAACTGCTTCAAATATTTAGGATTTTCTATATCGCAGAACGGAGAAATAGACATTCAAAATAAAATATCTAACGTTAATAGATCACTGGATAATAAATCAAGTTTTCAAACCATCTCTCGTTCAAAAGCATAAAAACTAAAAATTTATAAAACTCTAGCAAGACCCATACTCATTTATAAAAGTGAAGCATGGACATTACGGAAAAAAGATGAAAGTAGAATAACAGCAGCAGAAATGTGATACAATGCGACGTTCAGCAGGATATATAAAATTAGATCTTAAATTAAATAATATATTTTAGAAGAACTGAATCAGAAACCAATAATTAAATATGTACACACTTATAGATATAAATACGTGGGCCATTATGAAAGTCATATGCAGCCAATAGTATTCTCCATTTTTCCAAACGCTAGCAACATACGGTGGACAATCTTGGAGATTACTTTGAGGGGTGTTAGAAATGTTTATTGAGCATTCCTGTGTTCCTTTTGCTTCCTTGGCTACATTGCATTGCCTTTTTAAACGATGATTTCCAAATACGTGTTTTCCACTTGCCCTCATGACATTCCTCCACTGACCCAGACCACCTTAGTGGTGCCAATCAGAAGCACATCTAACAAGCTTTCAAGCGTATATTCTGGAAATGCAGTGGTGCCGCATGTTTGACAGATAACAAATAGTTGCCAATAACGGCCCAGCGTAGAAGGAACATGTTGAGAGAATGGAAGACTCGGATACCAAACCAGAAATTAAAATACAGACCAAAAGGGAAGAGATCTGTTGGGAGACCCTATAAAAGATGTAACAGGCCACCAGGTCTAATACAAGATAGGAAGAAAAAAAGAAGACATAAATATCACAAAGTCAAAAATTATCATTATCCTAAGTGAGAAAAAATATCTAGAATTTTAGTCAACCAGAGGATTTATATTTATTATTAACCAATTTCTAATGATTTTTTTTTATTTTGCAATTTCATAAAATTTTATAAAAATTTTTAGATTTATTTCATTAACTAAATAACTCATTGAGTAAATTGATTTGAAATCAAATCTAAACCTTCACATTAATGTCTTGTTTTGGTTTCTGAAGGAAATAAGCTCTTTATTTCTCCATTGGAAAGAAATGTTTTGAATTTTATTCTAATAAAACTTAATATTCAAAGTAAAAATGATTGGCTCAGTTTTCGTTTGATTATCACAATTGTTGTGTTTTCCAATTTCTATCAATTTTTGTATTTATAGAAGATGAAAATTTTGTATTCCTGTTATTTATCGTATTATGTATTGTGAGGAAGGGCTTTACTCAAATAAAACCCCAAAACTTGGTAATTTTAATGTGTAAATGCTGTTGATTTTTATGTTATGTAAAATAAAAAGATAAGCTTACTGGAACCCTTCCAGCTGCGATCATAGTCGTTTAATAAAGATGATCATCCCATGTAATAGAAAAATAAGAGACTAATCTAAGCTTAGTGTTATTAAACGACGCCTAGTGCTATCTGCTGATGAATGCATAGCTGAAGTTGCAGCGTCTGTTTCCACTATAGTATTTTGCAAAAAAGAAGGGTTTACCATATATGGCCATTACGTAGCGATCGATTTTGTCTGGAACAAACGTCACCAGTCATGACGTTTGTTGCCGCAAAGCTGCCGTGCGGTCGATCTGTCGGAACAATCAAGTAGCTGCAAGGCGAACCTCGCACCTGAAGAGAACAAGTGATAATTAGCATTAAATGTAGCTTCTTTTATGGAGACAACTGCAATGTCAGTAGAAATCGATGTCACACAGTGATTTCTTCGACTATTCCGGACTAAATAGTGAACATCGCTTTCTTCTTTGACGGTCAGCAACTGTTTACTCCGTCCGTCGTAAACTCTTGACTTCAATCCCTGTAGAGTCAACAAGAGGCAATTTATGTAGACTATTTTGCCGAAGAATCATTGTCTAGGATTCAGCGTGGGAGGCAATTTACAGGCAATCTTTCAATTGTCTTCTAGAACTCTGTTCACTGTAATCTTATATAGCAAAATATTTCATTAATGACTGTTCTTCAGATATTTAGACAGAAATAATTCTTGATCATTCCTAACATCCTAGACACAATGTTCATGAATAGTGGGTGTGAGATTTTTAATTATAATATTTAATTATTTGAAAGAAAAATAATACAAAACCTCATCTATACTCCTGGAGTGATCTTATGACTTTTAGTTATGAATTTCGACAAGATTACTGCATTATTGTTTGGCTTACATCCTGATCAGACCTCTCATTTGAAGGTACTTCAGTGACAAGCTTTAGGTTGAAGGAGATCCTGATAGGCGATTCTTAAGTATATTTAAAAAATCGAAAGCTTTCCGATTTATCAATTGGCCTTCAAGTGTATATTTTGAAGGGCTTTGGTCAATCACATTTTTGCGAGTTGGTGACGTAATACGAAGCAAAGCGGATTCAAAGAGAAGCAGCAGGCGCCGTTTTTATTTTTACCACTTCAACTGCAAAGAAAGACGTAAAAAATGTAGCAGTCACTTTCAGAAACTTATCTTTCGAAAGTAAACAATAATTATACTAAAAAACATATTTATTCCATGCATCTACTTTTTAAAAGAATATCACATCATTCGATGACAAGCAAACGCATTTCGCAAAGGATCATGGGTGCATAATTGAAATAGCAACGGAGGAAAATTTAATTAAGTGTATTTAAGAAATCAAACGAAGGAGATAGTTTCTAGAAGGCTTTTGAAGTTCAGTCCTTTGATAATGTGTATGAATTTGTCTTTTTAGACACTAAATTTAATCAATGCTAGACAACAAGTGTCGCAGAAACTATGATATACATCATTTGCATTATTTTCTGAATTATCATATTCACTCTATCCAGACTTACATATACACTCGAAGATATTTCTAAATTTAAGAAGTTTACACTACAAATTACCAAGTCCATTCTAATCTGGACTATCATTGTTTTGTGTGATTATTAAGCTACTTTTTACAATATAAATAATGATTTTTTTTTGCATTATTACTCTAAAATATTAAAAAGATGGGTGACTAATTGGACCATGTAGAATCCTTTGAAAGGAATGTTTATAACTTTTCCAACTGACGAAACCAAGAAACAGATGTGTTTGCAAAGATGTTCACTGTGTTTTGAGAAAAGTTCAAATGGATTGGAGAGAGAGACTTCTTCAAAACAGAAGACAAAGGAGGGATTAATTAACATTAAACCTTCTGATAAGAAAGATGTTTAATTTCTTATTCTTTTCATTGTGCTATTAGGTTAACTACGAAATAAAATCAAACGAAATAATATATAAATAGTTTCCATTAAATTCTCATTCAAATGTTACGGAAATCCTGTTACTACCGAAAGAACTAAACTATTTCTTCACCAAGCAGATTGATTTTATTATTGATATTCATTTAAATTCGTCTGTTGACTTGAAATTATTTGGCTGAACATTTAATGTAATCGAAAGATATAATTACTACAACACTGGAATTTTCAGGTTATACAACTCGTACATTTGAAAAACCTCAGCCAGAACCCATAAGATTGCTTCTTTCGTTGCCATTCGATTTGTTAGCATATCAATCAAAGCTTCAGTAGGAAATAATAAAAAAACTTACTTTTGAAGTTCAGATAACAGCTTTTTTTTTATTACAGCATTTTCTCTTAAAATAACGGTGGTGTTTTTGGAGAGACTCACAGGATCAGTCTGAAACCAATACAAAAATTATAATTTATTATAATGTCTAGAAATCAACTTTTTTTAATATATAGGATTTTTCACAAGATTTAAAGAAGCCGTAATCATAATTAGGCTTAGTAATTTTAACTCTTTTTAGTAGCTACTATTGTGCTTGAGGTGGCAAGGAAGCTATTTCGATGGTTTATATTTATTATATTCTTATAAATGTTTTGTTTCCACTTAGTATTATGTTTGTCTATCACCTGCTTTTGAATCAATAAGCTTGGATTACTTTTTTGCCGAAAAGAGTTAAGAAGTTCGAAAAATTTTTCATTGAACTGACAAAGATAGTGCAGAAATACGATTTTTTTTTTATTCTAATTCTTATCTTGTTTATTTTTTTTTTATCTTTTGTTTTCTTTCGTAATATGTCTAGTTTGACATCTACAAAAGTGATTCACGAATTTGAAAAGCATTACTTGACCCATTTCTCTTTAATATTTATGTACCGTATATTTCGGCAGATAAGACGATAGCTGAATCATTAAAAAAGGCCCCCAAAATCCGGGGTCGTCTTATACGACAGATACAAAAAAAATTAGATTGAAATTTATATAAATTAAAATCATTATAAATAAAACAAAACACTCACTTCAAATCGTGAAAATGGCGGAAAGGCGCAGTCGGAAGCTTTGTTGTGTGAAAGAAAGCGTTGTGAATAGTCAAGGTGACTCGGATGCCCGAATCAGTGTGAATGTTTGCAACAATCTTAAATTAGTGGTGCCAGATGCAATAAAATAAAATTTGTTCATTCGGAAAATTACGACTGGGACATAATTCTGCATACGCTATACCGTATTATTATCAAAATGATGATCGCTGATTTAAACTGAATTCATAGGCCGTTGATAGTTTGGGGGTCGTCTTTTAGGGCAGATATAATGCTTAAACTATAAAAATTTGACGAAAATTTACATCTCGTCTTATCTCAAGGTCGTCTTATCTGCCGAAATATACGTATTAAATATCAGTTAGGTTCACGATAATACAATAAAAATAAAAATTGAAGCAGTAAATAGGAATGAAATTTCGAAAAACCCTATCCTAAGTAAAACTAAAAACTGAATTAGTTTCGACAGCGGCAACTAGCTGTCGTCTAACAAAAATATAAAAATACTGTTGGAAGGATTTCTTATACTTAGAGCTAATTTTCTAAGTTTTGGTTTTCTGTTAAAGCTGAACATTTGCGTCAGACTTTAATTCACTGTAATTGTTATCAACATTCTGCAGCATATTATCTACGAAATTAGTACGACAGCATCTTAAAACGAAACTCTAAATTGCCTTTTCTTTGGAGTCTTAACTTCATTTCATTAAGGAAATTTAATTTACCATGGCTTTCAACGCTCTTTCCAAAAACAAGTTATTCCGAATATATATAATGATGTAATTTAGATTCATAAAAAACTTTTATAAAACGACATAATAATTTAAAAACAAAATAAGAATGTTTATAATTTCCTTTAAATATAAATGTATACTTAAAAGTTCCCTAAATAAATCGTATTTATGTAAATGTAATAAAAAAACCTAGATTAATAAATAAGATTTAAAATAGTTAAAAAAAAATTCTAAATATTTTGAAAATAAAATAAGAAATATTATAATTTTCATATAATATACATATATATATATATATATTTAAATTAAAAAGTTAACTTTATTAAAGGAATTGATGTCTTTCAATCAAAAGACAAAAAAATGCCACTGACGAAGAATGACAATCAATTAAGAACAAATGAACAATGAGGTTGTATTAACACCTATCGTACAATTGACACTGCTTTTTCATTTCAAGTCTATTGCTTTCAGGAAACAGTCTGGCAGTTTTATAATAAACACTATGTGATAAAAAATAACCGGAAGCCCATTTGCAATAGTGAACTGAAGCCTAGATGGCACGACAACGTCACATACCGGTATAAAAGGAGGCTGGGAATCGTGTGTTGTTAATTGATAGGAAGTAATAGTAAAAATAATAAGAAACAGCACACACAATAATTTTTAAAAGAAATTTATAAAAACATTAAAAATACTTTTGGAGCCTTTCAAGTTCCTCTGCGGAACTCTTCTTCAACACCTAAAAGGAAGTAATAGTAGAATGGATCGATTAGCAGAGCTCAGTGACTTTGAAAATGGACTGGCCATTGGTTGCCATTTGAGTAATGTCAGGGACATTTCAACCTTCTAAAAGCTGTGGAAATCGACTACTGGTGACGTGATTTTGAAGTGAAAACGGGAAGGCGCAACCACAACAAAACCGGGACTGGGTAGTCCGCGTATACTGACAGATCGGAGCCATTAAATGTTTAAGAAGGTGGTTCGTGCAATAATCAGAAATCGATTGACACAATCACCCATGAGTTTCACAGTATTACTAACACTCTAACCAGTATCCTGACTGTTCAAGAGTTCAGGGGAATGCGATTTCATGCTCACAAACCAAATATTTCCCATGTGAATGCTAAGCTCCGCCTGAAAGAGCGACGCCAGTGGAAATGTGTGATGTGGAGTGATGAATCACGGTGTAGAGCATGGAGGTCCGATGGGAGGGTTCGGGTATGGCGAATGCACATCTCTCATCATGTGTAGTGCGAACAGTGAAATTTTGGAGGAGATAGCATTACAATGTGGGCTGTTTTTCATGGAATGGGCTCGGCCTTCTTGTACCACTGCACGGCAATGTAAATGCGGAAGGATACAAGGACCAGATGACCAGTTAGATGGAGTAGAGGACCACATCGTTAATGACGATTGCCTCTACCAGCACGACCACATTCCGTGTCAAAAAGCGAGGTCTGTGAGGGAATGGCTTCTGCACAATAAGTTCTGGCAGTGAACTGGCCTACCCTGAGTCCCAACCTGAACTCCATCGAACACGTTTGGGAGGAATTACAATGTCGACTTCGCTCCAGATCCCAACGTCACAAAAATTACGACCTGATCTGGCTACTGCCCTTCAGAAACAATGGCCATTCCTCCAGAGACGTTCAGACATCGGGTGGAAAATCTCTGGCAAAGTCACGGCGAAAGGTGGACCCCCCCCCTCCCCGATGATTATGGAGTGTGTCACGGGGAAAGTTTGACTACGGTTTAGGGTAGGCATCCGGATATTTTTGATCACACAGTGTATGCTAGCAAATCATTCCGATAGCGGATAGGAGAAAATTAGTCAAATACCATTAGCCATGGTAGAAGATACTGCTTTGAGATATTCTGCTTAAATGTAAGAAGTTGTTTGCAATGTAAGAAAATTAACTATACATTAAAGCACTTTAATGTATAGCAGTTTCCTACTGATAGCATCTTATAGATCTGAGAAACCTGATAAGACTCAAGGAAATCCTTTTTCCATTGACTTCTAAATTTTAAACACCTTACTTAATCTGTGTCTCTAGTTGAATCTAGAATACTTGTATTTTATCTATTTATAAACCCTGAAAATAATATGTACCAAAATGACTATGAATATAAACCAATAGCGCATATTTTATTTGAAATTTTTTCTGTGAAAGAAATAAAAATAAATGTATTTCTAAAATGCTTGTATATATATATATACAGTACATCGATTGTGAATATATATCGATTTTTAATTACAGTTCCAATGTAAAATTTCGATTCAGCTTCATGAACTGAACGTCATCTATTTATGAAACTGAAAAAGGGCCTGCTAGATTTTCTTTACTATTTCTAACAGTATTCCAGAGACTTGTATAGATAATTATTCATCCCCCTATTTGACATTCATCATTAAATAACCAACCCCATATTGCAATCACTATATAATTTAAATAATTTTATTTCAACAAACGGACAGATTAAGAATATTATTTTCACACATTTAAAATATCTTTTACAAAAGATAAGCTGATGATGACGTTTCCTGCAGCATGTCCAAACTGTCCTTGTATATGTATTTTTTGGCTTTTTTATCAGGAAATTTTCAAATTCATGGACTTCTAATTCTTAAATTTTACTTCTTTAAAATTTAGAAGTAGTAATGAATGTTGAAATGAAAACTTTTATCACACGTTAAAATGATACAGTAAATCATTTTACTTTATAATAATTAGTATACAACACTATACCTCATAATTTACAGGTAAATATTATTCATTACACAAATAAATTATATAAATGAAAATAGGTAAATTGAATTACTACATTTCGAGTCATAATACAGTCCATTATTTTATTTGGAAACTTTACATTAATTTTTATGCCCTACATTAATTAATATATTGTAATTCCTGATGTTAAAATGGCAAATTGTGTATTAAATCTTTGTAGATTATGCTAATTGCACTTAATACCGAGCAACAAAACAAGGTTGCTCGATAATGTCTAATCCCGTAATAATATAACTAGCTGTCTACCAATTTACCTGTGGTACTTCGTTGGCCTTTCGTCTGTCAAATCGTAACTGTCTTTCATTGTCTTCCTGTATTTGAGCCATCTTTTGTAAACCTTTATCTGTTTTGGTGGTACGAGCATAATTCGGCTCGAAGGATTTCACCTTATCAAGCAGAATCTGGAGATAGAAATGGAAAAATCAACGAATAATCATGTAAAAGTATTTATCTATTTCTTTAATAGGACTCTCATAACTTGCATAAATAAAAATCCAGATTTTTGTTTGATATAATTTGTAATATTAATATAATTAATATAATCAAGAACAGCGAAGAACAATCGTGTATATTACAAAATTCTGGGAAATGAGATGAGGCTAGTTCCGTTGCATTCCGTGATGGCTGCAAATGCCTTCCCAGCACATCCCAAACATATTTGATTGGCTCGAGGTCTGGGGACCTGGCTAGCTATGGGAAGGAATGAACCCCATGGAAGTGAGAGAGTTTAGCCGTCTGAAGTCAGGAACTATCATGCTGGTAAGTAGCCCCTGGAAGGCGTGACAGCCTAGGCAATGCAATTGACTCCTGAAGGCTATCAACTTACAGGTATGTTGTCAAAAGTATCTTGAAGCAAGACTAGGAAAGATCGGGTGTCATAGAAGAAGGCTTCTCAAAGGTTTAAACCCAGGTATGATGTTCCTGTACAGCTCGACACTGCAGCCAGATTGGAGCGACCACCACGTCTACTCCACACACGAATACGGTTATCACTGCACAAAGCGGGATTCGTCGCTGAACATAACACGACTTCAGTTGGGCACCGTTCAGGATTCGTGGGCTCGACACTACTTCAGGCAATGCTGCATAAGTTAGGTGGTCAGTGATAGACATCGTAAGGAACATCGAGAATGAACTCCCGCCTCTGCCAGTCGTCGCCGAATAGTACCTTCATACTGCAGGATGTGTAGAGGTAGTTATATGCCTTTGAATGGAGAACAGAAACATAATTGGTGTCGATAAGACTGCTCTCGTGATCGCACGATCTCCTCCTACAGAGGAGGCGGTTGTGTGGGCTTTTCTGGATTCATCGCTACCAATATCGTCTGACTGCTGGTCTGGCTGCCATGTCTGCAAGACCACTCCGCTTCTCCTAAGCCTATGATTGGACTTCCCATCTTAAACCGCTCAGTTGCTTATACTGCCGACAGGGTGCATCGTAAAGGCATCTTCACAGGCTGCTTAACATAACGAATCAGCAAAACCAGCCAGTCTGTCTGTGCGAACCCTGCTCCTATATTGGCCCGAGAATGCGCCCTTCTCAATGTTCTGTAAATTGCCTGGTGCGTTCATTCGAGACTCTCACTCTATTTTTTTAGGAAATGCACTTATTAGGAGTGTATTTTTTCTTTTCTGCAGCAGAGTATTATTTCTATGTAACTATTTCAATATTTTGGGAAGGACAGTGAGAAGGTTTCTTCAAGTTTGAAGAGACTGCAAAGCATTTCGGTCGAGTCTTAGTCCATTGTTCTCTGATTGCTAAGTTGTTTTTTTTTTCTTTTCTTCTTTTTTTTAATTTTAATTATTAGTGAACCGATTACATTAATATCAAAGGTTCCGTTTTTCTAAAATCAATGATTTATTTTTAAAATCATAATCTTAATTTCAAAACTGTCGTGATGAATTTTAATCATTAACTGTTTTAATCATTAACTAATGGAGGCAGGATCTGAACTTGAACAAAAAGACTCTTCTTCCAGAAACTCTTCCAAAAAAATGTTCAGGTGACGCGAATCAAAGAGAAGACTCTTCAATATCAACAAATGCCTTCCCCCTTCTCTCCCAAACAGACTACCTCCATCGACACAATCAGGTAGCATCGATCGTCTATCAATAGCTACCACACAAACACTCACTTATTAAGAACACGGTTCTGTACTACAAGTACACACCATAAAGTGTGTTAGTCACCTTCACAAAAGCTGCACTGGGACCGTCTCATTCACACAGACAAAACCATACATCACAACAGACCTGTCATCACACTTGTTGATAAGGCCAATCTATCTCATTGACATTGCAGTGCCTATCAGCAAGGGCATGCACAAAACTCATGAAGACAAGATCAGTAAATTCTGTACACCGACTTAGCACACGAGATCCAGAAGCAGTGGAGGCAGGACCGAGTACATGTTGTACCCATCGTCCTGTCCGCCACTGATCTGGTGCCTCGCACACTGCACCACAGCCTCAGCACACTAGGACTTCATAAAAACACTTACTCACAACTCCAGAAGGCTGTGGAACTCAACACAATACGCATAGTTAGGAAATTCATGGACACAAGCACATCCCTAACATAGTTAACAGCTACAATTGAAGAGAAACTTTGAATTAGCACTTCAAGCAAAGCATTAATTTTTACTTTATTTTTAAGACTGTTACCTGGGCCCTGTCTTTGTTTTTCTTCTTTTCCGTTTGAATAATTTCATCTACTTTAGATTTTGAATGGATGCTCTTAGGCAACGGACGTGACTTGAACTCCTTCAAAAGTTTCTATTTAAGAGAAAATAAATTAGAAATTAAGTACTAAGTTTATAATGTTTTCTTCTCAAGCAAATGGAATAGTGTAAAAGATGGTTCATCACTATTAATACATTTTAATATAAGCTCTAGTTAAAAGAACAGGAATATTAAAAATCATCGACATTCAATCAAATTTATAGCTTTCGTGAATTTATTGATTTTTTTTATGATTTTTAACTTGTGAATTCTACGTTTTTAACTGTTGCATACAGCAATAATAATAATAATAATAATAATAATAATAATAATTAACTAAATCACTAAGTTTCTAAGCAAAGAACAGTTCAATAAATAATGTCAAATCCCTCTGTCAAGCAAACAGATTGGCGGCCAGTGGACGAGGACGAGATTCTAGTATGTCTCCATTTAGGTAATCCGTTCTTTACCAAAGTTTAAAAACAGTACTATGAATTTGATCTATTTTATAAAATTAAGATACACCATTAAAAAAAAGAAGAAAAGATACTAAGCAATAAGGAACTTATTTACATATCTAACATATAGGCTTTCAGATATTTGGCAATTATAGAAACGAAAAACATATTTTCCTTGAAATATTACCGTAAATGGAATCTCGAGGTTTATTTTAATGTAGTAAAAAAAAATCTAAAACGATATCTCTCTTCCCTAGCTAAATAAAATTTAAATTAATATTGACTTATGGCCTAAACGCAATAGATTCAGTTACCGGCAGAGGTTCAGGCACCGCCCGAGGCTTCGATTCCGATAGATTAAAAGGTTTCACTTCTGAAAAGAAAATGATTCTATTTAAAACAATAAGATAAGGAAAAAGAGGATTTTCAAAGAAATCATTCTTAAAAGAATTCAAAGAAATCAAGAACGAACTTAGGTTTACCACGTTATATAATAACTGTTTAAGATTAATAATAATCCTCCACAGTTAAGGGTGTAGCAATTATATCAATTCTCCTTAATCTTATGCGTAATGAAAGGGTTATATTTACACAACAGATTCAACCATATTCACATTTTTCAGTGTTAAACTAAATGTAATTCTGATATTTTCTGTAGTTTTCTGTAGTTAGTTACGGCTTTCTTCTTCTTTTTCTTTTCAATAGAGAATAACTAAGCCTTTCTTTATCTGAAATGGAAATGCTTTTTAATTATTTATTACATTTAATCAGTCCTATAATGTTTCGAAAGCAAGACTAAATATTTAGTTTCAACCACTGAATAAAAGAGAAGCTGTGAAATTACATCGAAAAAATAAAATTATTATTAAAGTTTAATTTATTC
>JAFIDM010098018.1:0-19860 GCA_023159025.1 Thereuonema tuberculata | reverse complement strand
TACATACCTGAAATTATGCCGTGTATTTTTGAAACACCCTGTATACTATGCTATTCATCGCTTAATTACCTCTGTGGGAAAAGCTCATTCTAAGATGGATGAAGTTCTTAATATATGTAATACCAAAGCTTTTTAAGACAAAAGGTTGGCTCTTACCTGGATTACAGGCAAGATTTGATTGCAGAGCAATTTAGTAGTTAAACATCTAATCACTCAAATTAAAAGTTTTGAAGTATTTAAATTTTTCCCCATTGAAATAATTTTTTAAGATGAATGAATTAGTTATTATAATTAGAGATAAAAAATGTAATTAACTTTTGTTAAAAAAATATCTTTATAAATATTTTCTTTATCTATTTAAAAGTGAATATTACATTGAAAAACTGTCGTATGTAATTACGAAAAAGTTTCCACTGTAAGGAAATTCAAAGTTTTCCTAGACAACTGTAATCTTTTAGAAAATATAAATTTGCTAAACTCTTTTTCAGTGAAAATGCAGGGATTCCTCGTTTTAAAAATGAACTAAATGAAACTGATTAAATTAACCGAGGTTCTGAGCTATATATTTTATTTATTTTTTTGACAATAAAATAGTGTGTATAAAATATCGAAGATAAACTAATAACATAAAATCTTTAAAAGTTCACAGACCGAATTCCTTTTTTACTATTTAAAAAACTGTTAAATATTAGAAAATAACAACTTTTTTAAATGGTGAAAGGAACTTAAAAGGAACTTAAAATTATGTTGAAAAGATTTACAACAAACAATTTAAAAAATAATTAAACTGTTTGAATTAATTGATTTATTTACTTTTTTTTTATATATTTTGGAGTCACAGCACTTCTAAATTTAATATCTCAAATAATAGTTCGCAAATTTTAAAAACAATTTAAAAAAAAAAAATGAAAAAAACAACTATTTTTTATTTGAATATAAGATAATTTTCAATTTGCAATCCATGTGCAATTCATGCTCATCTTGAAAATATAGCTCTGTTTACTAAGCAATGATTTTGGACCCCCCCCCTGCTAAAATATCTTCTCTTAATCTATCAATAACCACTTCATGGATTGTATTGATTTCTTCAAAACAATTTTGAATATTTTTTTTTTTTTTTGAAAAATCGAAAATTAGTAAAAAATTCTTTTGGTACGAACCATCGTGGACTGCTTTCGCTACAACATGTGTTTAGAGTATTGTTGGTTCTATTTCAACAATAAACTGATTATTTAATTCATGAATACATCAGATAAAATTCAAATTAGCAGAATTCCTAAATAGGTTTTTAAAAAAACATTCACAATATATTCAAATATTTATTTCTTTTACTACTGTAAAACCAATTTCATCTTTTTATTTTATATTTTTATTGGGCTTTGGCAAACTCTATGTGAGTTTTTATCCTTCTAAATTTCTCGCTCTAACCCTACAAAGGTCAGAAATTGTGAAATTCTTGTTTGCCATTTTAAATGTTCACAAATCCTCATTGCCATAGACGGCGAACAAAGAGAAAGAGAAAAACTATTAAAACACACAAAAGAAAGTAAACGTTCAAGCTGAAGACGGGATTCGAACCCAAGTATCAGCCTCATGAGGGACCGACATCTAATCCACTAGACCACGCCTATATTATATTTTTATTTATACTATTAGTAATTTCATTATTATTTATTCATTCGAAACAAATATAGTAAAAACGAGGATTATTAGTTCAAAGCAGAAATCAAAATGGAAATTTTCTAAAAAGAGGAACGAATCAAATGAAGCCTCCTTTAAAGCTGGTAAAACATAATTTATGCTAATGATTTATTTCAAATAGAATTTTTAAAACTTTCAGTATAATATTAACTTATATTGGTAATATCAAAATTTATTTATAAAATTAGATAAATAATTATCTCTTAATTTTATCTCTGTCTTAGTTTTCACCCTTGAAAAATACAATCTCAGGTAAATTTAATTTTCAAACAGATTTTCAAATGAGATAGACTTTTGTTAAATTTTAAAAATTCGACGTGAAAATTTTTGAAAGAATGACAGAGAAGTAAAGACTGAGATTATAATGATTTAAGAAAATAAAAAAGATCTGTTTTTGTAAGATATATAAGCACAGAAGATTTATAAGAGAGATTAAGATAATGTAAAAGATTTTTATATTATTAGGAGAAAACAGTTATTAATATCGTCTTCATGAGAAAAGAAACCCTGTATTTTTTACTAAACTTTCCTATAAAATATTCATGAGCCTTTTTTTCTAGTTATTATTTAAAGGAATCAAATTAATTGCAATCTGCAGAAACTGTAGATTATATTTTTTTGTTTTATTTAATTTCTTTCAATCATGTGATTGATATTTTAGAATTTTAAAGTTCTACATCTCAATTTAAAAAATTAAAAGGTCAAATTTATAACATTTTCAAATAGAAAAGTGAAGCTATGGAAATCAGTAGTAGAGGAAAAAATTATTATTCGTTTTAGTGAGTTTTGAACATTTGAATCCGTGGTTTTTAAATTGACTGATTATAAGAATTGATTTTAGTTTCGAAAATTTCCTCTCATTGAACTTTTTCGAGAAAGTTAATCATTAAGAAGACCAAAAGCATTACAAGAACCCTTTCAAAAATCCATTGATTTCTCTTGATAGAATAATGCAATCTACTATAGTTGCTTTTAAATTTGTAGATGTTTTTATACCATTAGAATTAGTTTAAAAGATGTAAGCGAAATTAAAGCACTTATGCTTACACGTCCTCTCCCATGAAGGCTGCTTTGTGGTCTTGGATGTTAAGGCTCCAATATTTGTGTTTCCATTGGGATGAGGTTAGAGTAGGATAGTAAGTCCGCCTCGCGACGTAAATCCGCACCTCGTTTTACAAAAGCTCCTTTGGAAGTGAATTTCTCAAGGAAAAGAACCCGATCTCAGCCTGAAATTGAACAGGCTTTTTTCAGCATGCAGACTATATAGCTGGACCACAGGATTCCTGAACCTACGTGTAGGTGCCTTAAGAAAATTTATCATTACCAAAATCGTGTCATATTTAGTGAAAGATAATAAAGTTTCAAATATGAAGTTTCATTGAGATCAAATAATTATATTTTTGCTTGTTAACAATTTTCCAAAATTGATTTAATTTCCATTCAAATCGTAAGATGTTTATTTAAAAGGATAAAATGTTTCTTTACATATATGTTAAAAATTTATAATCTTTAAATATAAAAACGTTAAATTTTTAGATGTATAATAATAATCAACCACATAGAAAGTCTCAAAACAAGTCTGAAAACAAATGTAATTTAAGTGGCTTCATGTTCTTTCTCCCTGACTTTCTTCAATCCTTCTACGTTGAACTCTCTTTCACAGCCAACTATCTTTTTTGAAGAGCACCGGATCATCAATGTTAATGAAGATATTTGACATTTAGAAGTTCTGATATTTAGATGAAAGAATTTGCTTTTATTTGCCAGATTTACAACTCACAACAAATTTGAATTTCAGACAAATAGATTTTTTTCGGTTGATTTTGGTGTTTTAAAAATTGAAATGAATTAAATTATATAATTTTTGAAAACACTTTCTCGTTTATAGAATAGTAAAGAAGAAACCACAAAGTAAAGTTATAGTTGTCGTCCCAAATTATGAATACACATAAATAATAGGATCATAAACAGTTATTTGTACAAAGAACTTTAATTACGAATTTTAAATATTTTTAAAAGTTTTCGTTGTAATTTATAGTGATAATGGTTAATTTATAGTTATTTCCGAAAATAGTTTCTCGGTAGTTAAACATTATCTATTTTTTCTTTTTTACGAAAACTTCCAAATGAAAGAACATTGTGTTTTGAAGTATTTAATTATTATGCAGATACAAAATACAAATCGTTAATATAGGCGAATGGATAGGACTATTTTGTTTTATATATACATTTTTATATACTTTGACATTTTCCTCCTCTACAATCGCATTAAGGGAAGTTATAATAATTATAAAAAAAATATCCTTTGTTCATGAGCTACCATTGGAGAATCGAAATACGAAGATCCTGTAGAAAACTAAAAATAATTAGTCGAAAATTTGCATTTTCAGTCGCTATTCCTTGATACAACTGTTTTTCTATAAGTTTTTTGGCAAACCAAGTAAATCCTTTTACTGGATTTAGTTATTTTTGTTTCGAAGAATTCAGATAATTTTTTGTTTGTTTCGTAAATTATGTTTAGTATTTTCTGTTCATTCGTGATATTTACTTATACGAATGTACCTGTGGAATATTTGCAAGATTTAAACCTATATGAAATTTAACTGATTTCAAAAACTGAGATATTGGAAAGAATAATCTAGAAGCAAAACAAACAACATATGGAACAAAAAGAAATAATCCTTTGTCTCATATATATATTCTTTGAATATGTTTTTTTCTTTCTATTTTCTTCTAAACAGAAAACAAGAAGATTGGAGAAGATTGGTTTCATATACATACAGACAAGTCAGCAATTCCACAAGCTACTGGGGCTGGTTATTTCAGCCCCCTTTTTGAAGTATGTACCAGTGGGATCCAATCCCTGTAATTATGACGGCGAAATTGCTGCCATCCATCAAATTGCACAGAAGCTCCTTACTACTAAATGTATAAAGAGAAAAGCGGTCTTTTTGATTGACTCTCAAGCTGCAATTTTAGCTCTATCGGATAATACTCCAACTGATGTTGAGCTTACAATGACCTGCCGGGCTTTCTTGTCTAATATGATAAATAATGGATGTTATATAATTCTTCAATTGATACCAAGTCTTGTAGGAATGTACGGGAACGAACGTGCAGCTCAACTTACTAAAAATGGTACAAGTCTGCCACAACCTAATAATAATGTTTCTTTGACGTCGGCAAAAACTATAATTCATAATACTACTAAAAAATATACAAAAACCTTCTTACATAAAACGTGCTGAAAAGCGATGGGAAGGATTAGCCAATGAACAAAGAATACCTAGAAATTTATCAAGAGCCCAGGCTCTCGCAAATTTTAGATTAATAACAGGCCACGATTATTTACAAGCTCACCTTCATCCAATAGGTTTAGCTGATTCCGATATTTGTCCCTTATGTGATTTAGGAAGAATAGATGGCCCACATCTGGAGAAATGTAAAGGCTTGGCTGATTTTCATGAAAGAAATCAAACAGGTCTTTGATTTGAGAATGGAAGAGATGCCAAGAGCTGGCATTGGATAAACTAAACTAAACTAAACTAAACGAAAAACAAGAACTGTAAACTCAAGAATTGTCTTTTTTTAAAAAGCATTTAATCAACATATGAAATTTAATATTATTATAACTCAGAATAAAATCATAAATTTTACAAATTAAGAAAAAAAATGCTGTCTTTAAAAATGCTAAGTTAAATAAAGGAGACGAAAATATTTAACATTTTTGCAATATGTAACGTATTTCTACTTTTATAATATAAATATCTCATTACAAAATCAAAACAGAACTAAATAAAAAATGTTAATATATTTCTTCGGGAAATTTTCTTTTATTAATTTCCTTTGGTTCTTTTTTAAATTTATACAAAAAGAATAAAATAAAAAATAGCCTATATTTTTTTCAAATTGAAATTTCTGCTGAAGAAAAGGATACCGATTTTTTTCCATTTTTAAAAACTAAATTAAATTAATAAACGAAAAGAAAACAAGAGCAGCACCTAAGTAAACAAAAGAAAAGGAAATCACCCTTCTGATTAGTTTATGGGGAAGAAATTGCGAACGGCCGTTTCGTCCTTTGGTGGACTCATAAGCCCAAACCCCGCCTTCGCCGATAAAGGAATGAGAAAGATTTCCACAGCATGTTAAATGTTTTGTTTACTTTGTAATTTTCTTTTGTGAACCTTCTGTTCCTTTTAAATAATGCCTTTTTGCCTAATAGTTGTAGGAAAAGGCTTTAATTTTCAACAACTAGTTTGTACCCTTTAATTTTCTTGTTTTTTCTTGGTTGTGAGGTCACTGCCAGGTTGGTGGTGGTCTTCGCTAAGGGGATGTCACCGTTCTGATTCCTTTATCGGGGAAGGCAAGGTTTGGGCTGATGAGTCCGCAGAGGGAAGAAACGGCTGTTCCCAATTGCTTCCCCATATACGAATCAGAAGGGCGATTTCCTTTTCTTTTGTTTTCTTAAGGTGCTGCTCTTGTTTCTTTTCGTTTAATAATTTCCACAGCATGTTAATGTTTTTTTGAAATTAAATTAAATTTAAAAATGTAGATATTTGTTTAAAATAACTTTAATCTTAACAAATGCAATGCAACTGAATCGATTACATAAGTATTTTTGTAATCCCTTTTTTAGCAATGCATTAGCAATCTATTTTTTTTTTTGTTCCTAATTCCTTTCTGCATCGAAGTTTTCTCGGCAGGAAACCACTTAGAGCAATGATTTGTAATTATAATTATTCACTTTTAGTACGTCCTAACGGAAAGAAAATACATTACAATGTCGTTGTTCGCAACATAAGAAAGCTCCAAATATAAGCATAAATTTAGAGCATCATTGAACAAATCCAACATGACGTTTTTGTTTTTTTTAAGGAAGAGGAAATGCCTTTACGCATCCCATTCCCGAACAGAAAATGTGAGACTCAGTCAATAAAGACTCCTACTCACTAAAACCCTACTTCCTGCTCCCATAACACCCTAAACAGAAACACCCTCAGGTACCACTTCGTGTAGGGCAGAATGACTTACAGATCCATCTCAGATAACAGTCCGTGACTGATCACGTTTGATTTTCTGTCATTCCAAGTTTCCATATAACGGAGGATGCATATTCAGCCACTGCCTTCCAATTAGCCTGGGAGATAATCGTCAAACCAACGATGTTCTCTGGAGTCACATGCTTTCGAAGGACTTTCTCCAGCTCATCTCTATCTTTGTGGAAGCGAGGCAGACAAAGAAGACATGCTCCCACATCCTCGTCCAAGTCAGATATGAAGTCGGACATTATGCACCATGGCCACTCATTAGCTGAGTCAGGTACTGGTCCACCTCACCGTGCTGTCTTTCCATCCATATTGGAATATTAGATATAAGAAAATGTGTCCATCTTCCACTGGTCGATGAACCCCATCGTCTCTCATATCTGATCATTGTCTTGCTCTTCACAGCCCTCGTGATCTTGGGTAGATGAGCGTCACAAAATTCCCGCATACCACTACAAATCGCACTTCTCTCGCTCGCCAGAAGATTGATCGGTGGCATCCCTGCTGTGACTCACACGACATCGTATGAAACTATGCACAAGTGACCTGTAGAGCTCATTTCCGGTAAGCCGAGGTCATATGATGTACGTATGATTTGGTGTCCATGGCATGGAACCAGATCTGAGCCGCATAGAGCTGGATAGAGATACCCACACTGGACAGGAGTCTTTGTCGGCTCTGCCTCCGATGTACGGCATGATCTTAGACTTTTCACTCGTGCAGACTGTTCACTCACGATTCCAAGGTGTTCATTGAACCGAAGCCTTGTATCAACCTGAACACCCAGATACCTGAGAGAAGGTTGCAACAGAATGTCATTGTCACCCACGGTGAGGGTGACAATCTCTCTCGTTTTCCTGCTGATCATCAGAACCACCTCCGTCTTTTAATCTGCTAGCTACAATCCAACCTTTGAGAGCCTCTGATGGATCCTGTCAAGAGCTACATTCGATTTTTTGGTGACAACTTCCAGGTGTATCTCTACTACAAGCAATGCAACATCATCAGCAAACCCCACTATATTCACTCCCTCGAGCAATGCCAGCCTGAGTACTGCGTCATACATGATGTTCCAAAGCAAAGGACCAAGTACCGATCGCTGTCGAACACCACCAGTGATGTTGTAGGTCCTCAGTCCAGATTCAGTATTATATATCAGGAAACGATCTGTGAAATAACTCGAAATTATTTTCGTGATGTACACTGGTACCGTCATTGAACTCAAAGTGTTTAGAATGCCGTTCCAGTTTGCCGAATGGAACGCATTCCTCACGTCCAACGTTATTATCCAACATAAGGTAGAAGGACTTTGTTGAATTATCTTTCGACAGTCTAACTCCTGTTTCACGTAGCTTAGTTCGGTTTTGATACCTTCCCATAACATGTCCCCATCACCGCCGTATCTGTCTCATTCCTCCACATTGTCGAGATGGTGCGCAGTACCATTGTCACATCTCGAATCTAGGGAAAACCGAAATGACTCATCTGTGAAGAGTACAATAACCAAGTGACTTGTCGAATTTCTATGTAGGCGATAAGCTGCAGACTAATTCGTATGATTTTGTGTTTCTATATATTAAAACACGTGGTTGTTTGTAAAACACTTGGTAAATTAATACATCAAATATGATTATCCTGTAGATTTTCGTAAAAAGTGAACAAATAAGGTTCAACTACCAAAAAACTATTCTTCGAAAGTGCAATTATCACTATAAACAAACAGATTTTTTTTTTAATTAGTGACTGCCTGTACATTACTCTCATAGTGTTCATTTTTTATTAGCTTATCTTAACCAACCAACTCTCCGTACTTTATGAATAATTTTACATCTGGCTCAATATTTTTAAAAACAGTTATTTAAAAAGCCAACAGACTAGCAGAATAATAATAACATTAGCATAATAATTTAAAAATTGAATTTTAAAACAACCAGACACCGTTGTTCCATACTATAGAAGATTATTAATGGAAGCTCATTATTGTTATACATGTAAAAAATTATATATATTCAAAATTGCAAATGATTGAAGGAAAACTTTGCTTTGCGAAATTTAAAGCTGGCTCTTTGAGTTTCTCAAAGCAAAGATTTCAATCAATCCTTTGCAATTATAAAAAGTATAGACTATAAAAATAAAATTAACTTACCTTACTAAACTATATAAAGCTGAACAGTGATTTGGGCTTCTAAAAAAGCTAATAAAAAATACCATTCGATAAAAGGGCCATATCTTCAAAGCAGAAACAGTAGTTTTTATTTTTTTTTTTAAATTCCACATCACTTTTCACATATATATATATATATATATATATGAGCAGCACATTATATATATACAAATTTTTAATGGAGGACGTTTGTTGGTTTGTATGTTTATTTTTTGTTTATTCGCTGACACAGTAAATCCCTTTGACGGATCTAGACCAAACATTGCAGAATTACTCTGTAGGACCCTGCAGAAATATCAGGCTACAATTGAAACCTGGACACATCTCCCCGTCCTTTTAATTGATTTCCCTTCACACTTTTGTATATGCTTTTGCACCATGAAACTCCACTAACTAATCAACACATCTGTATAATTGTCAAGTAAGGCTTTTTACCTCACTTCTGTTTTCAAACTAAAAGTGTTGCTGTGAAGCAGAGTCTAAACACAAGCGTTTGGGGATATGGTTACAACGTTCCAATCTGCTTGGTGGATGTAACTTTTTTTTTTATTTCCTATTTTTTATATTTTGATTTTTTTTCCTGTTTTTTACTTTCCTTTATTATTTATGATTATGAATTTTTTATTTATTATTTTGAAATAAATAATATTGCTGCCTGTAGATTTGCCGTCGGCCAAAATCGTAAGCAACGGGGTGGGTGGGGATCTGATGAGGGGTCGGTGTCGACTTCTCAGCATGCGTCTGACGTACTCCACGTAATCGTCGACTGGAAGGGGGGCTTGCTGAAGCTGGCGGTCGCAGATCCTCTTCGGTGTCGACTCCGGGAAGGCTTGATGAAGCTGGCGGTCCTTTTGGTCGCCTCGACCGCGGGGAACCCGTCTGGAACTCCGGACTTCGGATAGCTTCGGTTTGCCGGCAACGTCTCCTTCGTTGGCCGGCTCTGAGCGTTGTTTAGCGGGGAGAGTGGTCTGCTAATCCCCGCTGAACTGGACGGCGATACCTCTCGTCTGCCGCCGGCGTCGTGGCTTGCGTACGCCGTGCTTCTCGGCTTCCAACGCGGCAAGGGCAGTTCTGCTGTCCGCGTTGGAGATGGCCACTCACTAATTGCTTTTTCCCCGGCTTGGAGAAACCTTGGTGGCTGTCAGCCACGTACTAACTCCGCTATCCTTTCTTCGGACTGGAGACTTCTTTGCGGCCTCGAGCCGCGGAAACGATCTCTGCTACCCTTTGGGCCTCTGCCCAGAAACGAACTCACTGTCTCTGCTGTTCTCCAGATTGGAGACGACTTTGCGGCTCCGAGCCGCGGATACGAACTGTCATTCCAAGGTGGAACGCTCCATTATATCCCGGCGTCCGGCCTCGCCATCAGCTCTGGAATGGTCTACTAACCTCAGAGGAGACGGGGAAACCGAGCACCGGGCAAGGAAGCGTCCACCTACGGGAGGAAAACAAATGGGGAAAAATCACCAGGTAACAATATTCTTTCTAACTTTTTTTAAGGTTCCATCTATCCATCCATAGTAATCTATTCGGAGACAGGTCCAGTTCTCTGGAGGTCACAAGGAATTCCCAGAAACACCTGAGGAAAGATACTGGGGGTGGTTTCCCGTTGCCTGCCCCCAGGACGTCATTAAGGAATGACGTCACATCGAAGAGAAAGTGAAGAGGAGGCTCCCATCACAGGAAAGGAAATTGAAACATCCATGCCACTGCCGGGATTCGTGCTGGCGCACTGGCAGACCGCCGCCGCCGATACCGCCCGGCCACGCCAGCACGGCTTTTAAGGTTCATAAAATAGTAAACACAGACCTCGAGAGACTGTTTTTCTCAGTTAGACTTTTCGGAAACTAATCTTTTGATTTTCTAATGTCATTTATAAAATAGAGAAACTGAAAATTCTCTTTTAAAAAAATAAAGTAAAACATTTTTGGCTTAATATTTTTGTATATTTTAAAATTAAAAATTGCCGACAAATTTCGTAATAATTAACCGTAAGTAATTATTAAAAAAAATGAAATTCCATTTATAAATCCAAATAAATATAAAGATTATAATATTAAGCTACTGTTTTGTAATATCAAAAAAAAAAAGAATCTTATAAAAAAAATTATATATACTGTTACTTTGCAAGAAATCAATTACTAGAAGAAAGCTTCTTCCTTTTTGTAAGCCGAAACTATTGTCTGTATATTACTGTGATTAAATACTCCACATATTATTCAGGTGTAAATTTGATACTAAACAGTATACAAACTAATAACTAAGGTTTAAAATCTTTTTAATGAATATTTGTATATAATAAGAAAAAAGAAGAAGCCATTTAATTATAAAAATGTGTAATAATATATAACAACTGATTATTTTATGTATGTAAATTATTCGTTTCAAATCTTCATTACGAAAACCAAATGCAGAAAAAGAAGAATCTGAATGAAATTAAATTTTTTTATTTCTCTAAATAAATATATTTATTTATGTAATTAAATAAAGCAAGTGTTGATGGGATTGAAAAATAATTCTAACAGGACTTAAATGTTAACTATAAAAGAAAAGAAAAAGAAACGAATGAATTTTAGGCCGTTTTTTTGAGTGATGTTTCCTTTTTTTTCGAATATACCATCCTTCTAGTACATAATTACAAAAAATGGCTCATGTATATTTTATTGGAATTTTTAGTAAAATTACTGGGTTTCTTTTTTCAGGAAGATTAAAATATTGCTAAAAATTTTCACAATTTAAAATCTTTTATGTAAGTTACATTCTTCTCTTCTGTGCCTAAATATCTTATACAAACAATTTTTTTTTATATAAAAATATTATAATCTCAATTATCATTCTCTAACTGGTCTGCCATTTCTTTAAAAATTATCAAGAATATTTCTGAAACTCAAAAGTAAATAAAATTTGAAAATCTGTCTGAAATTAAATTTACCTTAGATTGCTAGCTTTTAACCCTAGATATGATTTGAATTGTCTTAAAACATGCTAATCATGTTTCAAGAAGAAATTTATTGTCGTTTAAAATATTATAAAGAACAAATGAACATAAAGACCAGAAATGCAGTTAGAAGAGAAAAGAGTTAATTCATTTTATGCAATTTTATGATAACAGTAAGATATTACGAATATAAGCTAATAATATTGATGCTTTTAAGAATTGTACTTGAAATATATTATTACTATAAATTATACTTTACCAGCATTAAAATAGGTTTATTTGAATTCGTTCCTCTTTTTAGTAAATTTCAATTTTGATTTTTGATTTGAACCTTTAAGCCTCGTTTTCACTTTATTTGTTTCGAATTGAACAAATGATGATGAAATTACTAAAAGTACAATTAAAAAGATAATAATGGACTACAGTTGTAAAAGTAATAAATATTTAAAGCTATTGTCAATGTTTTTTAGAAAACCTATTTAGGAATTCTGTTAATTTGATTTTTATCTGCTGGTTTTAAGAATTGAGAGGTCAGTTTATGGTTGAAGTAAAACTATCAATAATCTTAAAACATGTTGTAGCGATAACACTATTCTTCTTAATGTCCTAAATAATTTTTTAATTGGTTTCGAGTTTAAAGAAAAACATGAATCTGTTCTAAAAGATTTCAATATAATCCATTAAGTGATTATAGAAAGTTTTAAAAAAGATACTTTTCCAGGAGGGGTCCAAATTCCTGCGTAGTAGGCAGCGCGATTTTTTCGATTTGAGCATGACGTCACATCGACTGCAACTTGGAAATTCTCTTCCGTGCAAATAATGTAATAGAGCGCTTCATTTTTTGAAAAACAAAGATGTTTTCAAATTAACGAAATAATATTTCAAATAATAAATTTATAAGCGGTCCAACACTAAAATAAATACTTAAATAAATAAATAATTAAATTGAAAAAAGAAAGTTTTCCAAGATAATACTGAGACAGAAATTATAAATGTCACTGTTATTTTCGTCAAATATTATAAAATTAATTTTTAACTATATTTACTTCGTTTTCAATTAGGACCAATGAAAATTAAAGAAATGAAATGCTAGCAAAGAAATTAGAAAAAAAAGTTGTTCAAATTCGATAATTTTTTTTGTTTTTTGTTATTTTATATAAATAAGTGATTTTTTTACTTGTGTTGTTGTATCACGCTTAACTTTTTTTACATGTGCGCCTAATACTATCAGCTTTAAATGTCAATTATTACTTTAATAATTGACACCTGAGTCAAATTCTTATTTTTCTTATATTTCCCTGAATCAGTTCAGAGTTCACCGAATTTTAAATACATTTCAATAAATTATTGTGCAAATTAGTTCTATTAATTTGCATCTCTTTTCACGACTTAACCAGATAAATAGATTAAAATAAAACTGTTCATTTTCTACTTTTGATCCCTTGATTTTTTAGAAATTCTCTGTATTTTTTGGTTATCGGAAGCTGAGTGGATCTAGTCGTAGCTAGCGTTTGAGTCTTGATAAGGGTAGTAAATATAATAATATACAAATGTTTTAAACGAAAAAATTTATTTTCTTTTAAGATACAATTGAGCAATTGTAGACAAAATACTGTCGAAGATGTCCTTCCGCCTATAGCGATGCGTAAACAAAGAACCTGTATACCTATATCCATTTTGTATATGTTCTTTGGCGAATCAAATCAACAAATGATTGCATAGTAAATAAAAATCGAAATTTATTTTAATCTGTCGATGACAACAATTGAATTTATTGAAAAAGATTTATTCCTTGGCTTTATTGAATTAAATGTTAATCGAGTTATCAACTCTGCATTAATAATCTTAAGAATATAATGTTTGAATAGAACTAATTGATTAAATTTTTTTAATATAGGAAACGTGAAGAGAGATGATTCGACTGAATGTTTCGTGATGTGAGATGATTGACTGAATGTTTCGTGATGTGAGATGATTCGACTGAATGTTTCGTAATAAGAGATGATTCAACTGAATGTTTCGTGACGTGAGATGATTCAACTGAATGTTTCGTGATTTGTCTGTTGATGGCAGCAACCGTTGAAGAGACATTCAAGGATGAGAAAACGGAAAAATTTGAAATCAAATCAAAGACAGATTGGGTAGTAAATAAAGTTCGAAATTGTTTGAAATGTGTCAATTACGACTAGTGAATAGATTGAAAAATTTATTCCTGGATTTATGAAGTAAATCATAATCGAGTTCTCAACTCTGCTTTAAATAATCTTAGGAATATACGGTTAAATCGAACTAATTGATTAAATTTATTGAATATAGGAAACGTGATGTGATATTATTCAACTGAATGTTTCATGATGTGAGATGATTCGACTGGATATTTCTTAATAAGAGATGATTCGACTGAATGTTTTGCGATGTGAGATGATTCGACTGAATGTTTCTTAATAAGAGATGATTCAACTGAATATTGCATGATGTGAGATGATTCGACTGAATGTTTCGTGATGTGAGATGATTCAACTGAATATTGCATGATGTGAGAAGATTCGACTGAATGTTTCATGATGTGAGATGTTTCAACTGAATGTTTCCTAATAAGAGGTGATTCGACTGAATGTTTTGTGATGTGAGATGATTCAACTGAAAATTGCATGATGTGAGATGATTCGACTGAATGTTTCATGATGTGAGATGATTCAACTGAATATTGCATGATGTGAGATGATTCGACTGAATGTTTTTTAATAAGAGATGATTCGACTGAATGTTTTTTAATAAGAGATGATTCGACTGAATGTTTTGTGATATGAGATGATTCAACTGAATGTTTCGTGATGTGAGATGATTCAACTGAATATTGCATGATGTGAGACGATTCGACTGAATGTTTCGTGATGTGAGATCATTCAACTGAATATTGCATGATGTGAGATGATTCGACTGAATGTTTCGTGATGTGAGATGATTCAACTGAACATTGCATGATGTGAGATGATTCGACTGAATGTTCCATGATGTTGAGATGATTCAACTGAATGTTTCGTGATGTGAGATGATTCAACTGAATATTGCATTTTGTGAGATGATTCGACTGAATGTTTCATGATGTGAGATGATTCGACTGAATGTTTCATGATGTGAGATGATTCGACTGAATGCTTCGTGATTTCTCTGTTGATGGCAGCAACCGTTGAAGAGACATTCAAGGATGAGAAAACGGAAATATTTCAAATCAAATCAACGACAGATTTGGTAGTAAATAAAATTCGAAATTGTTTGAAGTCTGTCAATGACGACTAGTGAATATATTGAAAAATTTATTCCTTGGTTTATTGAAGCAAATCTTAATCGAGTTATCAAATCTGCTTTAAATAGTTCGATTTAACCTTATATTCCTATGATTAATTGAATAAATTTATTGAATATAGGAAACGTGATATGAGATGATTGGACTGAATGTTTCGTGATGTGAGATGATTCAACTGAATGTTTCGTGATGTGAGATGATTTAACTGAATGTTTCGTAATGTGAGATGATTCGACTGAATGTTTCGTAATCTTAAGAATATAAGTTTTAAGGATTAAGTGAGTTAAATATTAAAATTTAAAACACACTAAAGTATATTCTATGCTATTCATCCTTAATGACATCTGTGGGAAAAGCTCATTCTAAGGGGGATGAAGTTCTTAATATATGTAATACCAAAGCTTTTTAAGATAGAAGGTTGGCTCTTATCTGGATTGCAGGCATAAATAGATTGCAGAGCATTTAGTGGCTGAACATCTAATAACTTAGATTAAAAGTTTTGAAGTATTTAAATTTTCTCCCATTGAAATAATTTTTTAAGATGAAATGAATTACATTTTTTATCTCTAATGGTAACTCTAATTAACTTTCGTTAAAAAAATATCTTTTTAAATATTTTTTTAACGTATTTTTAAATTATGTATTTAAAAGTGAATATTACTTTGATAAACTGTCGTATGTAATTACGAAAAAGTTTGCACTGTAAGGAAATTCAAAGTTTCCTAGACTACGGTAATCTTATAGAAAATATCAATTTGCTGAACTCTCTTTCAGTGAAAATGCAGGATTCCTCGTTTTAAAAACGAACTAAATGAAACTGATTAAATTAACCGAGGTTCTGAGCTGTACACTTTTTTTTTATTATTTTTTTTTTAAGATTGACATAAAATAAAGTGTGTATGAAATATCGGAGATAAACTAATAAAATGAAATCTTTAAAAGTTTACAGACCGAATTCCTGTTTTACTATTTAACAAATTGTTAAATATTAGAAAATAACAACTTTTGTAAATGGAGAAAGGAACTTAAAAGAACTTGTAAATATTTTTAACATAATTCTAACAAACAATTTAAAAAATAATTGAACTGTTTGAATTGATTGATTTATTTACTTATTTATTTATATATTTTAGAGTCACATCACTTATAAATTTAATATCTCAAATAATATTTCGTAAATTTTAAAAACAATTTATTTTTCAAAAAATGAAAAAAAAAACTATTTTTTATTTGAATGTAAGATAATTTTCAATTTGCAATCCACGTGCAATTTATGCTCAAGTAGAAAATATAAGTTAATACTACACTGTAGCGCTGTGTACTAAGCAATGATTTGCCCCCCCCCCCCCCGCCCATAATTGCGACTCTTATGGCGGTGTGCACCAAACTTCAGTTAACTTTAAGGACTGCTATTTGGACGGAGCTAAAATTAGTGGGGGGTGCTGCTCCACAAAAATTTTATCCTTTGTTTTAAAATTGAGTGGAAGGAAACAAACATGTATAAAAAGAAATTTATCAAGTTTTTGAATAAATTTTCTTTTTATACATGTTTCCTTTCACACAATTTTAAAACATAGGCGAAAATTTTGGTAGAGCAGCACCCCCCACTAATTTTAGCTCCGTCCAAATAACAGTCTTCAAAGTTAACTGAAGTTTGGTGCACACCGCCATTGATCTATCAATAAACACTTCATGGATTGTATTGAATTATTAAAAACAATTTTGAATATTTTTTTTTTTTGAAAAATCGCTAATTATTAAAAAAACTTTTGGGTGAGAACCATGGTGGGCTGCCCTCGCTACATGTGTTTAGAGTATTGTTGGTTTTATTTCGCCCATAAACTGATCTTTTAATTCTTGAATCCATCAAATAAAATTCAAATTAACAGAATTCCTATATAGGTTTTTAAAAAAAACATTCACAATATATTCAAATATTTATTTCTTTTACTACTGTAAAACCAATATCATCTTTTTATTTTATATTTTTATTGGGCTTTGGCAAACCCTACGTGAGTTTTTATCCTTCTAAATTTCTCGCTCTAACCCTACAAAGGTCAGAAATTGTGAAATTCTTGTTTGCCATTTTAAATGTTCACAAATCCTCATTGCCATAGACGGCGAACGAAGAGAAAGAGAAAAAGTAGAAAAACACAGAAAAGAAAGTAAATGTTCAAGCCGAAGTCGGATTCGAATCGAAGTTGCGGAGTGCGAGCCTCATGAGAGACCGACGTCTAATCCACTAGACCACGCCTATATCATGTTTTTATTTGTACTATTAGTAATTTCATTATTATTTATTCATTCGAAACAAATAAAGTAAAAACGAGGCTTATTAGTTCAAAGGAGAAATCAAAATTGAAATTTACTAAAAAGAGTAACGAATTAAACGAAGCCTCCTTTAAAGCTGGTAAAATATAATTTATGCTAATGATTTATTTCAAATAGAATTTTTAAAACTTTCAGTATAGTATTAACTTATATTGGTAATATCTAAATTTGTTTATAAAATTGGATAAAGAATTATCTCGTAATTTTATCTCTGTCTAGTTTTCACCCTAGAAAAACGCAATCTAAGGTAAATTTAATTTTCAAACAGATTTTCAAATTAGATATACTTTTGTTAAATTTTAGAAATCGACGTGAAAATTTTTGAAGGAATGATAGAGAAGTAAAGACTGAGATTACAATACTTTGAGAAAAAAAAAAAAGATCTGTTTTTGTAAGATATATAAGGACAGAAGATTTATAGGATAGATTAAGATAATATAAGAGATTTTTATTTTCTTAGGAGAAAACAGTTATTAATGTCGTCTTCGTGAGAAAAGAAACCCTGTATTTTTTACGAAACTTTCGTATAAAATATTCATGAGCCTTTTTTTCTAGTTATTATTTAAGGGAATCAAATTAATTGCAATCTGCAGAAACTTTTGTTTAATTTAATGTCTTCCAATCATGTGCATTTATATTTTAGAATTTTAATGTTTACATCTGTATTTAAAGAATTAAAATGTAAAATTTATCCAATTTTCAAATAGAAAAGTAAAGTTATGGAAATCAATAGTAAAAGAAAAATTAAGATTCCATTTCAGTGACTTTTGAACATTTGAATCCATGTTCTTGAAATTGACTGATTATAAGAATTGATTGATTTTCGAAAATTTCCTCTCATAGTACTTTCCGGAGAAAGTTAATCATTAAGAAGAGAAATTCATTACAAGATCCCTCTCAAGAATCCATTAATTTCTCTTTATAGAACAATGGAATCTACTTTAGTTCCTTTTAAATTTATACATGTATTCATATCATTAAAATTAGTTTAACTCATGGAAGCGAAATTAAAGAACTAATTTTACATGTCCTCTACCATAAAGGCTGTTTTGTGGTGTTGGGTTTTTAGGTTCGAATATTTGTGCTTCCATTGGGATGAGATTAGAATAGAATAGTAAGTCCGCTGTCTTTCTGTCCCTAATGTCACGAAATAAATCCGCATCTCGTTTTAAAGAAATCTGGGAAACTCCTGAGCCAAGTTGGAAGTGAATATCTCAGGGAAAAGTTTACCCGATATCAGACAGAAATTGATCCAGCTTTGGTTGTTTTTCATAATTTAAATAACAAAAAAAACTAAAAAAGAAAAAAAACTATATTGGTTAAAGATGAATAACTTTAATCATATCAAATGAAATGCAAATGAATCGATTAAATACAAGGATTAACTGACCACTTTACCAATCCATGTTTTAGTTCCTAATCGTTTTCGGCAGCGAAAGTTTTCGTCTTTTCTTAGTTTTCTCCGCTGGGAACCACTTGTAGTAATGAATTTTATTGACAATTATTCACTTTACAGCGACCTAACAGAAACAAAATACACGTCAATGTCATTGTTCGCAGTATAAGAAAGCTCTTAATAAAGCAGGGATATTCTTTAAATTCAAATGTGATATTTTCAGTTATTAATTAATTATTAATTAATAAGAAAGTTAATTGAAAAAATATTTTTCTCTTTACTTAATCGTCATTTAAGGAAATTACTTTATTTTATAATCATTAAATATTACAAAAAATAATCAATTATCTCATGAGAAAAGAGCAACCGTTATAATTTATAAATACTGTTATAACCTATATAAGTCAGTTATTCCTTTTTTGAAGATTAAATTTAACTAAATATTATAATCTTTACAATCTTTGGATGTAGAAATGAAATTCATTTAATTTTCAATAATTTCTATAAAGTTAATTATGAAATTTGTCGACAATTTTGAATTTTTAAATATCTAAAAAAATATGAAGCCTAAAATGTTTTAACTTCTATTTTTAAAAGAGACTTTTAAATTTCTCCAATTTTTAAACGACAGTAGAAAGTCAAATATTAGTTTCCGAAAAGAAAAATGTAACTCAGAAAAGCAGTCTATTTGTGTCTGTGTTTTGAAGCTTTGAAAAAACATTCTTGAAAATTGACAGTATTGAAAAGTCTTTATATTTCAAATTCTCTCTTATTGAAGAAATATACATTTGTTGATTTCTCTTGATAGAACAATGCAATCTACTATTGTTGCTTTTAAATTTGTAGATTTTTTTTATCATTAGAATTAGTTTAAATGATCTAAGCGAAATTAAAGCACTTATGTTTACATGTCCTCTTCCATAAAGGCTGCTTTGTGGTCTTGGATGTTAAGGCTCCAATATTTGTGCTTCCATTGGG
>JAFIDM010098017.1:1053-19862 GCA_023159025.1 Thereuonema tuberculata | reverse complement strand
TGCAGTTTCTTAACGCTCATCCTCACGTGACTATTGTCCGACAACATTAACAGTGTTTGGTTCTCCTTTACAATTGGTTGCTTGGCTTGCTCAATTTGGTATTTGACTTCTCTCAGAGCCATCACCTTCTGCTCCAACAGCTGCTTCAGGGAAGAAATCTCATTGTTCTTTGCAACCAACATCCAACGCAGGTTCATTTCGTTTTCCTCTTTCGACTTCTGACGCTCATCCAGCTGTAACTGCATCTCCTGGATCGTCTGCCTAGCGCGCTTATACTCCTTGTTTAGGCACAAGTTCTCCTCCTTCTCTTTCTCAAGAGATTTATTAATTCTTATGGTCTCTCTGTTCGCTCTATCCGTGTCATATTCTGAGCAAATTAATTCAGTTCTCTTGTCGTTTAAGTCCTTAACCAACTTCGTGATTTCGGTTGTTTTCAGTTCTACCGTCTGCTGCAGCATCTCCCTTTCGGAAGACAGGAAATCTCTTTGCTTCTGGACTTCCTTTAGCATTTCGATCACCTTCTCATTATTGTTCAACATGTAAGAGTTCTTTTTTTCCAACTCCGCAATTTGGGCCGCCAGTTGCTCATTCTCCGCCTTCGTCTCCTCCAGCTGCAGAGTTCGCTCTTCCAGCTCCTTCCTCTGTATTTCGCCCATTCGAAACATGCTGATCTTCTCGTAACGAATCATCTTAATCTCCGCCTGCGCCTCCTCCTCCAAGGAGGCACCAAACTCGGCCTTTTCCTTGGTGGCCTTCAGTTCGTCCTGCAGGCGCTCGATGGAACGTTTCTGCTTGTCCAAAAGAGCATCTCTAGTGTTCAGCAGCAGCGATTTCTCCTCCACATCTTTCAACAGTCCCTGGCATCTGATCTTCACATTCACGAAATCCTGCAACAGTGCTTCCTTCTCGACCTTTTCGTGATTCAACTGTTCCACAATCCTACGTTTCTCCTCCTCGGTTTCTGAGCAACGCTTCGATAGATCCGCCATGGAATTGCGCAGCTTTGTATTCTTCGCTTCCATTGCATCGATGCGCTTCAGTAACAGTCGGTTGTCGCTCATGCTGTGCGGCTGTTTGCCACCCGTCTTTTCGCTGAAATTCTTAGGCGCTCTTTCCGTCGACAACCGCGAAGACGACGTCGTAGTACTCAGAGATTCAACAGATTGTGTGGACGACACCTGTATCTTTGTTGACTGCTCGGTGCTGATGCTGGAGGAGACACTGGACTGCGGATCTTCCTCATTATCTCTCACTGTAATAAAAAAAATAAATCATAAAATATAGAAACATTCTCAAAGACTCACAATGTTAACTCAACTTACACAAATAACAATCAAATAATAGAACCTTAAGAAAACATTTAGTAATTTCCGCTTTTTCAATGTTTAAAGTTTGAATGACGGATCATCGTGGATTTCAAATTCCCATACTTTAAAAAAAAAAAAATCTTCTGCAATCAGGTTTCCGAAGCAAATACAAGAAAGAAATTATTAAAAATGATTTTACTTATAATTTTAACTAGAAACATACACGTAAACTAGCATTGTTTTTGAAATTTCATTCATTTCAAGAGTAACAATTGTGTAAATCCACCAATTTCCCATCCGTAATCTTTTAAGATCTTTCCTGTATTTAGATATATGTCGGATATAAAAAACCCAAGACTTCAAATGTCTTCAGTTTTATTATTGCATTCAAAGTCAGTTTCAGAAAAAGATTGAACCAAGTTACACAATATCCGTCAGCCCGAAACATAGTTCCACCTTTCTGCAAGCAAAAGATTTTGTATGATGTGAAATTACTATGAGTTTGTACTCTTCAAAAATGTACAGTCTTTGCGCGGTCCTATGATTTGAATGGCGAGAATAAAAGTAAAATAAGTGTAATTTAAACAGAATTAAATACAAAAAAACTAAAATACTGGAAAGGGAGAAATAAAAACAAAAAAGGCAGATATAAGAATCGATCCAGCAAACCTTAGCATTAAATATGGATGCTTAGACCATCTCACCACCACACAACAGATTCCTCCGCCTGACGTCACTTCAAATCTTTTCCTGAAACTGGCTGCAAGAGCAAAGTATGATATTTGGATGATAAAAGGCAGCAGACAATAAAAAAATATTAATAAAATATATAAATAAAAAAATATTAAAAACGGCCAGCATTAAAACGTACAAACGGTTCGTCCATTAATTACGGGAGGTGTTTTTTAAAAACTTTGGACCCCCTCTTCCTTGGTGAGATTTTGCAATATGTGATGGGACCCCCCAGCACTTGAGATTTCACCTAAAATTTTTAAATAATTAAATTTATTTGATATGTTCGTGTATTTTGCTTCAAACCACTAAATACCTAAAGCGTTACTGCTGTCTTCTATGAAATACATTTTTTTCTGTGAAAGATGGAGAAAAATGATACTAAAGGTGCGCTATAACTAATTTAATTAAATTTAGTAAAAGTAAAAAAATAGGCTGACGTGAGATTTTCATTGACCCCTTCTTCCCCTTAAATGAGATTTGGTGAGATTTTGTCGGGACCCCCCCCCCCATTTTGAGCTCACGTAATTAATGGACGCCCAGAAAGGATTTAGCAAAGTAAATCGTATTACCTTGCTGACGCTTCAATATCCGTGGCTTTCTTGTAGCCATTTGCTCCTTTCAGTTCAGAATGAAGACCTATGGAATAGTCAAATTTGTATATCCAAAATTATCAATAGGTGCATGAAGTTTTAAGAATTCTCACAACAAACTTTATTATTTAGTAAAAATCAAATAAAAAAAATGGCTTCGAACATTACTTTTTTTCTTACATTGATGGCACATATATTTCACTGCGCGATTTTTTTAATTTTTTTATAATAACGCAACAGCAACAAAGGCTAAGCTGCCCCAGGAACAAGTTATGAAATTTGAGAACATGTCGTTGAAAGGAAGAGAAACCGAAAGAAAGATCCAAGCCAAGATTCGAACCCAGGATTGGATGTTAGCTGCCGCAAGTCAGATCAGCATTCTACCATTATAAAACAATTGCAGTCATGTCTGGCTTAGTGATAGAATAGGGTGATCTTCTGACGTCAATTCGGGATATACAATTTCACGACAAAAAAGATACACACCCATAAAGACAGCAGACTTTAACAACCAAGGAAAAAAAACTACTTTCTCGATTATTTACAAAATCCGGGATATATACTGATGCTGGACACTGCAATAAAATTCCGGGATGTCTGGTCACCCTATGATAGCACGATAAGTTAAAAGAAAATTCGTCCATTTTTTTGCTTCGTTTTATGTGCTGTCTTCTGTTGCTAACTTATGTAATTACTTTTGGGCCTTACGAAAATTGTCTTATGAAAAAAAAAAATCCGAATTTAGTAAAAACTGTCCCAACTAGACATTTAGTATCTAACCGATGAGGTACTATCGGAAAGCATACTTTTATTGTCAATTTAAGTCCTATTGCAATGTCTCAATTTTTACAAATATTATCTGCAGGCAATATGGTTTTTGTACGAAAATGGATATTAATACATTTATTAAATGGGAAAAATTTTGCATTATAGAAAACGAAGCAATCGACAGTTAACTTTTCTCAAATTTGATTATGTATGTATTTGTATATATAAAAATAATAATTAATATTAATTTCATCATCTACAGCATTTTGATATTCAAAACAAATTTGATTTTTTAATTTTTTTCTTTAACTACCGTATCCGCAGTCAACATTGACAGAATAACAACGAGAATTTCATGGAAGGTCTGATGTCGAATTTTACAACAAAGGTGTGGGGGAATTTAAATAGCAATAACTATTCCCAATCGCTAGAAAAAAACTGATACAGTAAAAAGGTCATATTTGGGGTCCGAATTTACCGCTAAAGCTACGAACACGCGAAGACCTTGACAACAATCAGCGATACGATTTTAAAAAAAGTGCTGCAATTTATATAATCTGGGCATCCACAAAATCCGTTTACAATTTTTAAAATTTATTTTAAAATACCAACTAAATGATAAGCCTGTGAATTTTCTTACATAATGAAGAATATAAAGGTGACAACGGCGTCGGAGATCCTTTAGTTCAGGTCGCAATGTCCTGTACCTCATGTTCGGTACACGATATCTTTAAACATAACCCCATAGGGAAAAATCCATCGAAGTTATATCTTGGGAACGAGCTGGCCAAGGAATGGCACCACCAGTTCCAATTCGCTGATTGGAAAGGCTTGGTTTAGGAAATCACAGAAACGCAGTCTGCAATGAAGAGGTGCACACTATACTCCGTGACATTAATAGGTCAGTTTTCCTACCACTTGGGTTTTAAATTAAAATTCGTCCAAAAGTTCTCCTCTTTAAATACTTTTGAACAATTTTGTAATGCATCGGCTTTACGATATCAATATCAATGTGAATGGCATTTGATAAGTGTTCTTAAGTGAAGTTTGATTTAGTATTTTTCTCATCATTCCAAGTTCAGAGATGCAGGCAATACCTACTCTAAGCCTAACTAAACCTATTGTGACTTCGTTGCTCGGTCGATGTTAAGCACCAAAGACAGTGACGTCAGAAACACCATAAAACAATCAGATGTATAGCTTATCTCATTCTAAACTTTCAGGGACATCAGCGTTTTGTATTTTGTCGCAAAAAAAAGAAAATAGATCCAACTTGCCAGCGTAGCAAAGAATTGTCAGATGCGACTTAAAACGTTCTAAATATGAAATTTCATTTTTCTAAAATTCAATAACAATCTCCTTTTCGTTAGGCAATAATATTTGTATTTATTGTCCTCCAATCAAAATGCATTAAAATCAAAATTAAACAAGATGGCGACTAACGATAGTTTTACTACACCCGACTTTAATCGGATCTGCCCCGAGGGAAACATCTTTCAGGACAGGCCATGTACAGTTGAACCCAGCCATTCGTCCGCCTCCAACTCGTACAACTCGGCATAAGTCCAATTTTTTTCGAATAAAATTCGACTAGGCATTCGTACATTTGCTCGTACATTCGGTCCTTCTCTGATAATGCAAACAATACAATCACACACATCTTTAATAAAAACTAGGCCATCGCCCGTATACATGCGCTTGTTTCTCTATATCAAATAGAAAGTTGATTAAGAATATTATAGTTAAAAATATTCCAACGTTTCGGCAATTATAATTATCATTTTCGAATTTCGAATAAACAGACGGAACAGAAATAAACAAACCCTCTTGAGATTTAAACATAAGATTGAATACATTTATTATTGATGGGTGGAAGGGGAAGGACACACAAGTCAAAAAACAATATATAGTTAGTTGTAATCACCGTGGCCTAATGGATAAGATGCCTGACTTCGTATCAGAAGATTGCAGGTTTGATTCCCGTCGCGAACGTTTCATTGTAAAAATTATTTCTATTTTTTCATTCTCAAAGGAAATTGCGCCGGACAGACAGACACAGAAATAAAAGATTTTAGTAATATAGATGCAAAGTCCACTGAACATTACCAGTTCATTTCAGAACTACAATCTGAAGGAGTCTAACATAAAAAAATAAGCTTCCATTTCTACTGTACATCAATAGTTCATTCAAATACCCAGTTATGGGAAGTTACAAAAGTAAAAAATTATCATATTCTAAATACCAACAGTTCATTTCACATCTCCACTTATGAGAACTTAACAAAAATTATAAGCTAATCTTAAACCCGTTTTACATTTACTATTTCACTCGCCATAACCTCGACATTTCACTGGCCATCACTTCGCCATCAGACATGTCCCGGAGATGTCCAGCGATAGCCCATGCTCTATTTTCGAAGAAATGTCTGGACATCAGATGGCTGGACATAGCCACTAGCGCTCCTGGTGACGAATTGTGGAACTTGGAAGTCCAATCGATTTGTATCTATTTATTCGAAATTACCGATTACAAAAATGATTTTCACGATCGGAGGGCATCTTTTCCTTATGTTTTCGTGGATGCTTTCATAAAATGTTACCTTATTAATCAAAATCATTTCAGAATTTCAGCTTGAAAATTCGAATCGACAGCCGTCGGAGATCGCGAAAGATATCGCCCTTGATCGAGATTTAACGAGACTTGAATTATTTATCGAAACTGAATTATCGAAACTGAAAACAAAGAAACATAAAACGATGAAAAAAAAAACATGAATATTTCTTATTTTAATTAATTAAATACATTCTTTCACCTATCTGATGCATTGACTAAATGGTTTTTATATAAATCACTGCTATTTTTTTCGTAAATAAAACGTAGGCATGATGACAATTGAGAAGTGTAAATGTTCCGTTTGATAGAAGGCGTTATGGTAAATGTAAAACGGTGCCGAAATCACTCGCAATCTACCCCGACATGTTCTGCTTTATGGCTTGCATTTATGGGGAGTGAAATAGTAAATGTAAAACGGGCTTTAGTAAAAAACATTAAAATTTAAGTAACTTTCAACAGATGTATGCTTCTCAAAGATATCCATCTGAAATAGGACTTAAAAAAAGGTAAATTACTTAATTAAAACGAAATAGTTTGAAAATAAAGTTATGATTCGTTCTTATCTAGAAAAAAATGGAAAAAAATACGTAGAGGCCTTCCTTTTATTCCGCAATACATTATTACGACACTTAATAACAATCAGAATTTTCAATTAATGTTCGCCAAAGGGATAAAATTCCAATCTAGTCAAAATCAAAATAATGCGAATCGCATTACTTTTCACCAAAAGAAAATTACAATTCAAATGAAAATGTGAAAATCGGAGACAGTAAGTTATTGAATAGCAATTTCGAAAACTTTTTTCTTTTGTCAAAATTTATAGGCTTATTTATATTCTGTTAAAACAAATTTAAAATGTTAGGCTTGTAGATTCCTATAAAAAAAATCTAATGCAATTTGAAATGAAAAGGCGGCACAAAAAAAAACTGAATCGCCAGTCTTTCAAAAGTCCCCACACATCTATAGTTAACGATGATATTTCATCTTCGACCTGTTAAGCAGGTAAGTTCTTTACGTTATACAGAGAAGCCATTTTGTTTTTTTCCCTTCTACGAAATCGAACAAAGGATTGAAAAGATTAAAAATCTTCTGTAGCAACTAAAAATTCCTGGAACACTAAAAATATATTCTATTTCTAAGAATTTTACTCAATCAAGATTAATTTCAATTTTTAATATTATTATTATTATTAAAATTATTAACGGAAGAACTGTTAGGCCTTGAACACATTTCATTCAGAATTTTAAAAAAAAATTAACAAGAAAAAAAAAACTATATAAATTAAATTCATTCAGTATAATTAAAGCTTTGGGTAATACATTCAAAATAGTCCTAGTGATATCAAATATTCCACCGAATTTCTTATTGAAATTCGAATCGGACAAGTTAGGCCTAAAAGTGATTTCTTCATATATTTTTTTATTTTCAAAGCTTTTAAAATTAGATTTGAAAACTTCTAGCTACTCAATTGTACTCTAATTTATATTTAAGTAAATTCATAAATTGTAAAATAGAACAGAACGTTTTCATAGGTTTTTTAAAAAATCCGAATTCTAACACTTTAAATAAAAATCAAAATATTAAATTCCATACAAAATTTGTAAAGTTAAGTTATATACTCACTTTTTTCGGTAATCTAAAATAGCTTTCTTTACAGTTTAACTTTTCAAGTCACAATTGAAGTGTTCAATTGACGACCGTCCGTCCTTTGGTTTCGCAACCATTCAACAGACAATTCTGAGATCAAATCCACAGATAATTAAAACGTTCGCCGCGTGCCGGCCATGTGCTGCAGCCTCAACAATTGCCCGCCACGCTTTTCACTACAATTAGTTCAAATCGTGCTTCGATAATTGGAAGGAGCTTATCTTTATTTATTTGGAATTTATTGAAAAGTTTAAGTTAATTCAAGTTTCGTTTTTTTGTTTCTAGTTATTTTCAATCATCATTTGAATTTAAATAAAATATTTGCAACTATTAAACTTTACAAACGATGGCCCAATAGTTCAATTGACTGAAAATTTCATGAATTTCTAATAAAAATTATTGAATTTACGCCAAATCTATATTAGTTTAAAATGAAATTAATTAAACTTCGATTGTACTGTAAAAAACAGAACCAGTAAAGTTAAGACGAATTTTCCTGTTTTTCGGAACCAAACGATTCCTAAATTCGTAGTAGATATGTAAGCGATGGAAAACTGGTTTTATTTTGTATTTTTTAAGAAAATTACAAGATTTTGGGGGACTCTTTTGCGGACGGCGGATGCAGATTTTTAAAGCAACAGATTGTAGCCGCTTTTGGAAAATCCACCTGGCGGCAAGTACGCAAAAGCTAAGACGGTGTAGGGCAATTCCATATCAAGTCATCCAGGGCTGACACCCACTTACCACAGATTTCTTTGAAAATTTGTATGTTCAATGTATACACTAAGTTAAGAAAAAAGACAAAATTTTATCCAATTCTAACAATTAGTTTCAGAGTTATAGCCTTTTAAAGTTTTAGTTGATTTGAACTTCCGAGGACAATTTGGGCACCGAACGAGCTTGTACGTATTTGCGTTTTCCTGTATAAAATCAATGTTTATAAAGCAAGAGGTTTGAAACTTCATTCATTTGTTCTTAATTTCATACAGAATAGGATGACACTATCAACATTGAAATTAAAACATTCCATCATAGTGAAAACATGTACTAAAAATAAAGAAGTATATTTTTCCGAAACTGTGACATGCATAAAAAAAAGAATTTACAGCTAAAATCTCTCTCCAGATACCCTAACACAACCATATATCACTGGAAAAAGTATAAAATTATCTTTCAAATGGCGAAATAACATTGTTGGGGTTTTGAGTTTTAAGAGTTTTATAGCAATGTAAAGTAACAAATAGTATTTACGCTAGGAATTGTTACACTCATCAATGTTAGGAGTAAAATATGGTTTTATGGCCTTAAAGTAAAAAGTATAAGATTCTAAAAAGTCTACTTAACCTACAGATGGAACAATACAGGGGTAAAAGTGAACATTAATAAGCCTATGGTCATGCCAGTCTTTGGTTAGTAGGACCAGATTTTTCCTAGTCACCGAAAGTCTGGATTAAACAAAATCAGCTGTAAAACAAGTTTGAGACGGTTGGAATTTCAATTTTTATTTTTGAAACGAAAAATACAATATGGAGCATAGCTTCAATAAAGAGTTTTACGAAATTAAGAATTTATAAAATTTTTTAATAATTTTTTTTATTAAGTCTTGATTAGCTATTGTGTCTTGATTAGCGAATGCATATTGTAACGTATAAGATAACCACAGGACTTTAATTTATTTTTACTTACCCTATAGAATAACAAAGTTTCCGTTTTTTACCCAACAAATTTGTCTTTTAGTTGTGTAAGTTATTGAAAGTCTATCTCAAATGAAGTTTTGAAGTTATTATAAAAGAATGAGAGATAAGAGATTCAATTTTCCGAATAGTACATTCAATGAATTCTTGACGAGGAAGTAGCATTGTCTGTAGCATCATTCGGCCATCACTTACCCACTGAAAATTTGATTTCATCTTCATCATTAAAATCTTCTAAGATGTCTTCCAAATAAAGCTTCAGTGGCTCAGATGTTTTAGGACATTTATCACAGCGGTGCAGCATGCAATCTCTATTCTGTCGTTTACAAACTAACATATTATGGACAGATTCTTTATCATGATGATTCATTGCATTAGCTAAAAGCTCCATTTTGGTGGTATAAACACACATATACACAATGAGTGCCTGGTGAACCAGCCAACACACACCATTTTGGTCTCAGAAAGCAAAATTTAGAAAATCCTAGTTTTAGCTGTGGATATCTATTCTTAAAAACAACAAATAGTTCATGTAGGTTGCATAAAAGAAGTCTTTTCTGCATGTACATATTATTTTCAATACTAACACGATCTTTAGCACCTGGCATCATGTCAGAAAATTCATCATCATGGAAAACTCTTTTACAATATTTATTGTCTCTTCAGGGACTGTTCTGCCTTTTTTAGGTTCTGGCAACACCAAAAATGCCTTTTTCATTCGACAGAATTCTTGCCTCTTTTGCACCAAATATTCTGATACACTCAATTCCTCCGCTACTTTCCGGCGAGACCAATACTTTGGAGCGATTGTTAAAACCTCTATTTTTTCACGCCTACTCATGTCTGTCTTTAACTTTCTCTTTCATAACATTAACTAAATAATCAAGATCAGTAGATTGTTTCTTTAAATCATTTCCTTTTTTTGTACCTTCAGCTTCACTTGGTGATTCACTGTGAGAGTCCTTTATTATTAAAACATATGATAGCTTTTTTTTTTAACTTGGGTTTTAGCCTGTTTAAACTTTTTTTTGCATCTTTTTCCTTTGAGCAAGCGGATAATGATTTAAGTTTCAATGGAGTTATATCTAATCCTAAAAGAGTCTCGTTCAGTTTATCTTTTTCAAACACTCTTTTTGCCGTTTTTAATTCATCTTCAATTTCATCATCACTTTCATTTCTTCCTTATCTGGCTGTGGGTCAGGTTTTGCTTTTAATAATTATTTTCGACAGCTACTGCACAACATCTTTCCTGGCACTAAAGCAATGTTTCTATTTAGCTTAACCTCTTTGCTTTTTCTAAAGTTATTACCCTCAAGTCTTTTTTCTTTGATAAGGGGACAGAGTGACTCTTAAACGGATCACTACAAGTTTTTTGGTTCTTTTCATAATATTTTAAAAAAATAACACAAGTGATGAGAACAAATAGTGTCTTTCTCACTATACTGATTACTTGTGCGCCACATCAAAAGATCTATTTCTTGCTTAGACATTTTCTCAAAAATTACATAAATATCCTTGTTTTTTTGTTAGTGTAGTGCTTTTACAGCAAGAGGTTAATAAAATGCCAACAGTACATATCAAACTAGGTCTGTAGTCACTACTGCAAGCCATTCTTCCATAATTTAAAACAAAAGGCAAAAAAAACACTTAACTTAAATCACTTCACAATTTACGTAAATCACTTCACATAGATAATAGTCGCTTCAAAGTGATTTTAAAGCGCAGGAAACTGACAAGCAAATTTAACTCTTAAAAAAAAAGCACAGCAACTAATTGATGTTCACTGGAGCAGAGCTAGCTAAACACTGGCAGTAGAATAGGCTGTTGGAGATGTGAGGGGGTTCATGTTCAGACATGATTGGAATAAAATCTTTAAAATAGATAAAATAAATAATAACTTTGGATATAGATTAAATAATTATTTTAAATACAAAATTTTCAAACAATTAAACATAGAATACAAAGACAATATTACATTTAAAGAAATAAAACACAAATTAATCTTTGACGTGGTGGATGGAAAAATTATATTACAAAACGATAACTATTACAGTTAATTTTTTACTAATATAGTAAACTTTCAGTCATATAACACAGGTATGCAGTTTATATAAGCATATCTAATGGGAAATGTATATAAAAAAAAAAGAAAAAAAAGAAATTTTTGGAGCATAAAATTGTTCAGCGTTAAAAATAATTTATTAATTTTATATTGTAATAAAACTCTTATAACTCAAAACCCTACCAATTTTTTTTCACCTTTTGAAAGACAATTTTATCCTCTTTTCAGTGATATATGGTTGTGTAGGGCTATCTGGAGAGAGATTTTTGCTACATTGTTTTTTCTAAGTGAAGTACAAAATTCCGTAAAATATTTTTTTCTTAAATTTCAGAATTTTTTTAACTATGATGGAAAGTTACAGTTTTAATGCTCATAGTGTCATCTGATTCTGTGTACAATCTATAACAAATGAATCAAGTTTGAAATCTCTACCTTCATAAATATAAATTTGGTAACAAAAAACGTAAATATATACAAGCTTGTTTCCGACCTGAACCGTCCTCGGAAATTAAAACTATCTGAAACTTCAAACGGTTATAACTCAGAAACTACTTGAAATAATTGAGTGAAACTTTGCATTTTTTCTAACTTTTATAGTGACATAATGTATACAAATTTCATTACAAACTGAGTACCTTGGGTTTAAAATCAAGTTTTGGCTGTATGATTTGGCATGGAATGGCCCTGTAGTTAATAAAGGCTTCTATTGCTGAGAAGCAGCGAACGTTGATAGCCGAAATATAACCTCGAGTGATGTATGGTAAGGCGACAAGGGCCTAGGGCGATTAAAAAAGAGGCCTTGCTCTTTTTTCTTATTACAATGTACAACCCAATTTTTTTTGGTTGGTTGGAAGACAATACCTTCAGACCTTAGAACGCATTACACTCTTTCGCTGCGCGAGCTAAGAAACTTACAAGTTAGCTACGTCGCTGTAAGTGACTGCAATTTATAGCCACGAATATCGATATTTATAGCCCTGAAAATCATGAATTGACAGTTCCTAACACTTACATCCATATGTTTATTTATTTCATTGCACTTAGGGATAGGATCCCTACTTAGGAGATGATATTAGGAGTTTAGTTGGGTTAAACTGTTTTTGTTTTTTTTATTTTTACAGATACAAAAGAACGTAAGTATGAAACATTCTCAGTATTACAGAATTAATATTACTGACTAAGCCTGTATGTATCTACGTATTTGTAACTTTGATATTTTAACAACAGTGGCAGCATGTTGTACCGAAATTAGAATTCAGAAATCTGCCACATATAGGATGTGTCCATTTGTCTCAGTCCTAGTGATAATATTGAAATAATGGATGTAGAATTCCTGTAATAAGGCCTACTATCTCATCAGAAACAAGGGTCCGACTGCAATAGTGTAGCTCACCTTAGTTTCAGCAGATCGTTCATAAAAATATCAATCCACCTGGTTACAGTGGATTTTCTTTCTTCTACAAGTCGTATATTCAATACATCGAAATACAGAGAATGTTTTAACTAATCAAAATAGAAAATTTACATTTCTTATTAAATTTCTTTGTGATCCTTCTTGATATATTATGAAAAAAATCTACCGGCTGCCACTTTGAGATTTTTAGACAAATTCTGTTAAGATTTTGATAAATAATGCACCTTATTCGGTCAACAAACACCGTAGGAATGGGGTATTTTCTAGGGACAATGCCTCTATGTTCGAGATTTTTGGCATGGTTGTCACTATATAACCCCAACAACTGCAGAACGGAAGGTCGGATCGACAAACGACTTCACCATTGTGTTTGGACCTAGGTGTTTTCAGGGGATATATTCTCCCCCTCCCCCTCCGCTGTCAGTTTAAAAGTTAGAAATGCAACCTTCTCAATTCAGTTGTCAGCTACCGTCTAATGGGTAATATCTCGGACTCATATGCTGCAAGTTGTCGGTTCGAATCCGTATATGTACTGTTTGCTTTGTTTTCTCAATGTCCGTTGGGTTTTTTTCTTTCTTATTTTGGTAACTTTTTTTTATTTTTCCTTACGTAATGTACTTCCTTTTTTTTCATTATTATTTTTAACTTTTGTTATTATTAGGGGTACTTTAGCACAAAATTATATTCACTTGTTTTATTTTATTTTAGCTCAAGAGAACTGAAGCAAAAGAACATATTTTTTAGATAAAATTACACTTACTTCATATTCATAATTGTTTGTGATCCCCCACCCTCTCTGCAAATCTTCATTGTGAAATTAAATCCAATATATTTTTCTACTTCTACTATACGATACCATTTTTCGCTCCGGAACCCTTGCATGTATAACATTAAAAAAAACAAAAAAAAAACGTTTATTTATTTAGCAAATTAATATGGAGATCGGAGAATACACGACTTCCCAGCTCGTTGTGGGCTTCTCCACTTAACTCAGGTGTATTGCGCATTGGCACTCACACGTGGGGGTTGCCGCAAAATTACTTCATTTTTGCTTGTATCTTCCATACGGAGAAATGTTTGTTAATGACTGATATACCGTTCAATAGAACTTTCAAATACCAACATTTTCTCAATATAATGTTCTCTTCCAACTTTTATACTTTTCGTTTAAATTGAGAAAAAGTTAAAATTTGACTCCTTAAAAAGCACCAGCTTGGAAACCCAAAACTTTTTTCGAAAGATTTTATAGCATTTTGTTTGTCTTAAAAAGCTCTACATTTTATTCATTTACATGACCAATCTATCTCTTATAGTTTGGTCACAAAATTGGAAAAACATTAAATCTTATGACGATGACAGACAGAATAACGCTTTTATATAATTTAATCTAAGTACTGTGGGTGCATTTCCAATGTCACATTAGCTGCCCGATGCTTCCCCGCATGCAACAACCTCTCAAGTCTTTGGGAATGCCACCCACAGTACATCATTGAAATGTTAACACTTCTGTTTCTTTTTTAATTGTAAAAATTTTAATTCTTCTTTTCAAAGCTCATTGCATTCGGTTAAAACATTTTGAGTGCGATACGTTTCAGCATTAATTCCAAAATCTAGCAACATTATTTATATCAAAACCAGCAAACACTCTGTCAAGAAAAAAAAATAATGTAAAATTGAAAAAGAAAATACTTGTTAATTTAAACAAATATTTAATCACTGAAAAACGATTGAACGATATTATGAAGGTGTTTCTACTATTTTTAGAGTTACTTTATTCATATTATATCAGAACTAGCCGGGTACCGTTGCTTCTCTCCGGATCCCTTGCATATGTAACGTAAAAAAACGCTTTATTTATTTAGCAAATTAATATCGAGTTCGGAGAATATGCGACTTCCCAGCCCTTTGTGGTCTTCTCCGCAGATGTATTGTGAGTTGGCGCCACACACTTCATGGACATCTCCTCCCCCCTAAAAAAAGTTTATTTTTATACTTTTTACATTGTCTACAGTATGGAAGCTACCCACATGCCAAATTTCAAGTTTGTAGCACATTGGGAAGTTTGCTATACATCTTGCACAGATACACATACACATATATCCATAAATTTTCCTTTTATATTATAAATTAGTGTATATTGTAAATATTGAATTTCTCATGCTATTTAATATTTTTTAAAGATCGGCTCATTACTAACGAACATAATTTATGTATGATCACAGAAAACTACAACCGATAAGTGAAAACACTTTTCTATTAAATTTAAATGTTTTAATGCATCGTGTTATGTAGAGGACTAGAGGTTCATCACAAATTATTAATATCAGGGCTTTGGAGCTGACAAAATTTGTAATCGCTACGCTCCGACATGAAAATACTTGCTCCATGCTCCGCTCCAAGCTCCAAATACATGTTTAAGTCGTATTGCCAAAGATCATATATTAAAAAACAAGCAGTTTTATTAACTAAATTTTATTAATCATCATAATTAATTCTATAAAACAGAACAGCTGACAGTAAGTCATCTTTCATTGCCTGTCTTGTATCATTTAATACCAATTTTAAGACAGAAAATTATCACTCGACACTGGCTTGTGCAGTGGGCATACTCGATGCAACTCGACAGGCAGCTTGAATGCGGTGTGGGCAACCGTCCTTAGCTTCAAATGCTGATTTTACTTTGAGCCTACCCATAACCTCGATTACATGACAATCTTGGTGAAAATTCCTCTCAAATTCTTCTTTATTCGAATGTTGCATTTCTGAAACTCTCAGACGTTTTTCCAGCTTGTCCAGTTCTTTTTCAAAATCATCATCTTCTGAAGAATTGTCTGCTGAAATCGAACTATTTGTTTTTCCTTTCTTGCTATTCGATGTGGTTGCTCCGATTCAATTGTTGAGGGTCCAGCCTTTCACTCTCTTGCCTCATATCAAAACGTTTAAAAATCTTTAGTTTTTCGAGTCGTCGGGCGATATCCAAAAGTCCTTCTTTTGCTTTTGTCGTTTGCGACGAACTCAGTAAAATTGTATACCGGGGATCTACATAGACTCCAGCAAGAAAATGGGTGTTTTGGAAAAGATTTTTGTCACATTTTCGCATGGAGGTCAAAATTCCCATAGCAATTTGTCCGCCATTGTCTTGGAGAAATTTTGCAAGTTTTTGCCTCTCCTTCATGTAAACTCCGGAGTTATGTAAGCTGCTTGAAAAGTAAAATTTGGCTTTGCTAGGAGATCTCTTGCCGTGCCGGAGTGGCCGAGCAGTCTTGACGGTGGTCTGCCGTGCAGGCATTGTGTCGGCACCCGGGTTCGATTCCCGGTCGTGGCTTGGCTGTTTCAATTCCCTTTCCTGTGTTTGTCAGCCTCTTCTTCACTTTCTTTACGGTCTGACGTCATTCCTTAATGGCGTCCTGGGGCAGGCAACGGGAAACTACCCCAGTATCTTTCCCTAGGTGTTTCTGGGAGTTCCACGTGAATTCCATAGAATTGGACTTGTCTCCGGACAGAATACTATGGATGGATGGAGGAGATCTCTTATATTCTTAGTTTCGTGCCATTCGGCTTTAGTTAATATCAACTCTCTGGCTCCAGCCGCAGCTACTTGTTCCTAATAATGTTGAAAAACAAGTAGACGATCAACCATTGCAAACGTTGAACCCCAATGAGTCACAGTATCCAAAGGTTGGGTTAGCTCATGATTTTTTAGAAGAATACTGCGAATATTTGGGGTTCGTAATTTGATAAAATCATTTAAATAATGAAGTTACACAAAATTTAAATAAAAGACAAGTATCAATAATAGCTTTTATAGACTTTAGCAAGGCTTTAGATAATATTGACCATAAAATTCTATTAAAAAAATTAGAAAATTACGGTATAAGAGGAGATTTTCATGATCTTATCAAAAATTACTTAAAAAAAATAGAAAATTTAAAATCCACATAAATAATTTAATAAGTAAAACTCACAATGTTAAGAGAGGTGAACACGTTTAAAATGTAGGTCCTCTGTTTTTTTATTTTATATATAAATTCTATTGGTGATATTATTAAAAAGTGCAAGATTTACATTTATGCCGATGGTGTAATACTAATAAGTAGCAACCAAAATCAAACTTTTACTTCAATAAATCTTCAATAAGAGTAAAATATAAAATTTTGAATATAGAAGAAAAATTTATTTATAATGTAGTCTTGAAAAATATATATAAATACTCTTCTGAAAACAAAACAAGACTTAGTTGGTTGAAGATTTTCAACATTCCTACTATAAACAATAAGTTTCATTTCAGAGTAAATGAATATACTTACTCAAAAATATTTAGACAAATAAATTGGAATAATTATAATTGTAATAATTGTAGTGAAATCAAAAACCAATTAATATATCATATAGTCAATAAAAATGCAGTCAAAAACTTCGAATCTATGCTTTAACATTAATTAAATTTTGTTATTGAAAAGACAAACATTAAACTTTCCAGCACCTATAAAACAGAAATAATTCTATAATTACACCTAATAGGACTGGAAAACATTAAAAAAAAATCTGGAGCAGTGGAGCAGTCAAAAACTTGTGTGCTCCGGCTTCGCTCCAGCTCCGGGCAAAAACCCATTGCTCCACTGCTCCGTGCTCCAGCTCCGGGCTCCGCTCCAAAGCCCTGATTAATACTGATTTCAAAATAGCTCAAAACACTTGTGGTTGAACTGCACTTGTGGCAATTTATACTATTAGTCGCTGATGTTAGTGGCAAAGTAATTGTTTTAAAATTCTTGACAAGTTTTAGCCACTGCAGTCTTGTGTCCTTGGTAAAGCGTTCCGTGACCAACAAGACTAGCTGAGATTGTAATGGTCAGTCCGACATTAACTCTCGTGAGTGAAACCCACTTTCCATTTTACAGAGGGCTAGATGAACCCTAGGGCCGCTTGGAGGAAAACTCCCGTCTTCAGATTAGGTACAATGAATTTTCTTATTTACTAAGTTGATTTGATAATTTATTTAATAGTCAACGCTATCTAAAAAATTTACAATTCAATACAATCTGCAGATTTTTTGAGCTAAACTTTTAATTTTAATTTTTAGTTTTAGTTTTAATTTTTTTTTTTAAATCTTCATTTTTGAATTAAACTACAACCTTGTTTATCCGGACTAACTGGGACCAAAGGCAATCCGGATAATGTGGATAATAAGTTAAACAAATCCTTAAATAAACAGACTTACCCCTTATTACGATTAAAAACTGTTTTGTAGCTTCAACGCCCTGTGACACTAGTAAAGCTTTCTTAAACTCGACAAAAAGCATTTTATTACCATGATTTATTGTACAATCTATGCAGGAACTGTACATTTAGTCAAAATAAAAAGCGAATGTTTGGCGTACTTATAGTTATGTTCTTGTTATAATAGTTAAAATTATCTATGTGAACATTAAATAAAAAAAAAAATGTGTACAAATCTGATCCGGATCACCGAGGGCCGGATAAACGAAGTTGTTGTGTATTTTCAATTTTCCAAGAAATTTATTCTCGGTTTCTGAGGAAATTATAAAGGTAAAAAATGTTACGCATTACAATGGAATAGTAAATAAAATTTTATTTAAAGGAATCTTGGCATGGTTTGTAACGATAAAAATATCATCGGTGTGTTGCTGTCCTTTATGAATTTTAAGCTAGGAGTTATTTTCATTGCTGGCAGGTTGGTGTTGTCGCTATGGCAGGGGACTCTCATCTCTGAGTACCGGGGTTCGGTTCTCATGTGGGTTTCGTAGTGTTGAACGATCCGCGCTGGGTTCGGTTTTCTCGGGGTTCTCCCGTTTCCCTGCACTTCTCCCACCATACATTCTCTGTCGTTAACTTCCGTGAGTTTGTACAATAAGCCTTCGGTCGCAGTGCTTGATTTCCCTGCCAACCACATTCACCACATAAAGCTAATTATATACAGTGAAACTTGGATAATTCGAACTTAATTGGAAATTCTGGAT
>JAFIDM010098016.1:0-10785 GCA_023159025.1 Thereuonema tuberculata | reverse complement strand
TTTGTTTGGATTGTAATAGCATAACGATAACCATTAAAACAATTAGAGTTATTAATTTAGTAAGACTAAAAATAATATTTAATTATCATATCACATTAAAAATATGTTTCCTTTTAAACAGAAATTGGTTGTTTATAAGGCATATGTTGATTCGATACTGAATTATGGTTTGGACTGTTGGATATTTATAAACGGACAGCAAATTAAAAATATAAATAAAATTATTCTAAAGATCTTTAATTACGTAACGATTAACTTTAAAAACAAAAAACTTGAGGAACAACAATGATTGTGTACATATGCACAAGTTTGATAGTTTAGTTACAAACACATAAATAATGTATATACACAAATTGATATTTAATTTTATCACAGTAAACCTTAAACTGCCACTGATGTAACATCAATGTTGGAATGATTGAAAATGAGTATTAGAAATTCTACTTTGAGTAAAATAAAAAAAAAATAAAAAAAAAAAAACCTCTATCTTATTTTCCTGTTGGAAATGACAAATTTTGAAATGTACTAAAAAACATAAATGTTAATCATAACACTGATCTGAATTACAAATATTTTAATTTAAAATTGTAATGACAAAAATCAGTAATTGTAAATTTGTGATCTACATCATCAAGTTTGAATCTATACACCCTGCTTTAATTGAAAATTCAAGCCATTGCTTTGCTACCTTATTATAGCCTTCATTTACGCAGAACAGCAACATACTTTTAACTATGATTGACTAATTTATCATTCATTATGAAATAAAAATGAACATTACCCCATGCATTTACAAACAACCAATTTTATTGTAAGTTATAAAAATAATATGAAGACCCTACACTTAGCTGAAGATCTGTCTGATAATGATTGAAGTATCATATAGTCAGTGGAATGTTTTAAATCCTCAACTAGTAAACAAACACAAAAAACTATTGTTCAAAATAAAATACTTTTAAAATTTAAAATTAAATTTAAAAATAAGTACTTCTGAAGAGTAATTCTACTGATGGTGTTTCTTCTTGACAATTGAAAAAAAAAAAGGCAAACACATTTGTGCTTCTATTTGCTGGTCGAGCAGAACAGTTTTCTAGCAAACATAAGCACAGATGCATTTGCTTGTGGAGTTTTTTAAAATTATCAAGACGCCAAGCTCAAGTATAGATACAAAACACCGTGAATAAGATTATTCTTCAGCCACACTATTATTTTGAAATTGTAATTAACATGACCTTTTCTAGTGTTCTTGATGTTGATTTCCACCACTTTATTACAATCTTCAAAAATTCAACAAGTCCTTCACTATTCTGACTGTCCAAAAGTGATGCCGCAACAATATTTGTTTCATGAAAAATTCTCAAACATAAACTTACATTCTGTCTTTTAAGGTTACTTGGAGAAAGAGCTTTCTCATTTAATTTTGGAGCAAGTTTTACTAAGCTGCTTTTTAATTCACATGAATTAATTTCAAATCTTTAAATGATACTGTAAAAATTTTAGTAGTTCCCAGATCTGAGGGAAAAAAATGAAGCCTTCTCGGTTTGTTGGTTAATCCAATTATTTCTGATGCTCTTAAGAATATGGACCGAATCAAAAACTATGAAAATTTTCAATTCACCGTTTTTGGAATTACTTATTAAAGTTGTTAATGCACCACCACAAATAATAGGGTATCCAGCTTTTTTACAATTTCTATTATCTGCTCTTGTCATTTCTAGAAGATCACCAGCAGTTAAATTTTTAACAGGAATAAGGGCTGCAACATCTTTATTGTCTGAATATATAAAAGATATCATAAAACTCTGTACACTGTTGTCAGCCTGTAAAGTTTTGTTTGCACTGAAGCCAGACAAAGTATTCACAGAAAAATTAATTTCAGGTCTTATAATAATCTCATCTAACAGCAAATCTAGAAGTAATTCATGATTTTGTAATTTTTCAGCTTTTGTTTTTAAATACATAAAGCAAAAATTCCAATGTTGTGTGTCTTTTGGAAATTGAAAGACTTTTGTCATCTCTTCTCATTTCTAAATTGAGCCTGCATCCAGGCACACAACAACACGAAGGCATGTTACCTGAAAAAAAAAATTACAGGATTTTAAAAAATGATTATAAAATTTCAATATCAAATCCATTTCAATATTTAAAGATTGAGCACGTATTTGAAATGGATTTGATATTTTTATTTTTTCTTATATATTTTGTTTAAGAATGTTCTCTAAATAGATTTTTTTTTAAATTCTATTATTAGAGACTTAAATGAAATTACTTTTAATATTAAAAAAAAGGAGTTTGTTAATATTGTCATCCACAAGTATAAAAAACAATATTACTATTATTGTAATCTTACACTTTCAGTTCATAATATAAATTAATAATAATATTTTTTTTTATTTGACTATGATTTTTAAATACAAAAGTTACAGTCCCGTTAGGAATGACAAATCCCTGTCAACAGGTTCTGAATATAGATATAGCCTACTATAATTGTTTAATTAATTTTAAATACAGTATCAATACAGTATTAACAAACATTAAAAGACTTACATCACTGTATATAGTTTTTTTGTCAAGTAGACAGCTAAGTGCTAATTTTCTAAAATTTTATATTAGGCAGTAACATAATTTAAAAGTTAAAATAATTTTCTGATTTAATTCTAAATATATTTGTACTTGTGTATATTAAAGTTATCTATGTTTAGCTTATTTTTGTCGAGTAAAGTAAGAACTAGTAACAATAAATATTAAGGACATTGTAATTAAGTAAATTGAATAAAATATTTAAATGAGATATTACATACAGGATTTACAATTACAATGAAAGCAACTGAGCAATAGAAATTCATTCTAATTACATTTTATCAGCCACTTTTTTAATAGTTTCTTCACATTGGATATTCTTCTATTTTTATATATATTTCTTTTTCATCTATATTGTTGAATAAATTTTCAATTATATAGTTAAAATGCCTCTTTCCATATTCATCGTTTGTAAGAGGATAGGGAAGAAGGAATTTTTCTTGTTTCTTAGATTACATGATGTGATATGTATTTAACGAGTGTCAATAATAGTTAATACAATTCAAGTTGAAATAAAATTCAATAAACACACATTTTTATAAGTTTCAAAATATATATATATATATTAAACGAATTTGTATAAGCCCTGTGCAAGGGCTTGAAAACCGATTTCCACAATGTTATGCATACAAATTCCTTTAATATATACATTTTTTTAAACTTTTAAAAATGTGTGTTTATTGAATTTTATTTCAACTTGAATTATATTAGAATCTATGAGGATTTTTGTTTTTCTTCTTTCTTGTGCTCAATGATTTTATAATAGTTATTAATTAGTATGTTGTATATGAATTTTTGTTTGGGATTTAGTATACTATATTGAAGATTCTTATTTAACATCATACTTTTATCTTTTACATTTTGCTTGAACAAAATTAACTTTAAGATTTTCTTTTGCGGATTAATTATAGATTTTAAACAACTGTCATTGGTGTTGGCCGGAATGTTATGTCTGAATCGAATAAAGCATTAAATAATATTTTAATACGCATTGGAAGTATGTCTTTTGTATGATAGAATATGTATGACAGTATATTTAACTATTTATGTAACATTTTAATGTGATTATTCCAACACAATGTCATTTATTATTAAGCCCAGATATTTAACTGTTTTTGTGTACTTTACAAACACATTTATATATATGTATGTTATTGCCGAAAATTCTGCAAATTCTATAAATATATTTCTTTTATCAATTTCTCTAGATTATGAATCACATATGCAATAAAATGTAATGAATTTATTTGGTTTGATTTGGGATTTTGTTATTCATTTTTTATAGTTTTAGCAGATGAAGTTATTCAAACAACTAAGATTATTTTCTTTAAAAGGCTGTTTGTAAATATATATTTAAAATCGTGAACACAAAACAAACGAAATCTTATTTTATTTTTGTCAGCATCTCCTCATTACAGAAAATATCCACATTTTTGAAATGCGCATTATTATTTACTTAAATTAAATCCAATTATATTATTTCTGTTAGTAGCCTATAATTACGAAATACAACAGGTATCTTGTTTTAAACACATTCATTTTTAATTTTAAACAAATAAAATTTTAATGATTTCCTTCAATCAATGTTAATTAAAGAACCAATAATTAAGAGAAAAGAAAATATAAAATAGTTAAGATAAAAAAAAATATTTTTTTAATTATAATTTTATAATTCAAACAGATAAACAACAGCAACAAACAGATTTAATTAATAGTTTCAAAATTTCATTAGTAATACCTATGATATATCCATTACAAAATCTAATTATCATGTAAATTACGAAACATTCATTAATTTCTAAGTGTTTTTTTAAAACTTTAAATGCAAAAAGAAACTAACATACATTCATTATTTGAAATTCACATGTGCTCTAAAAAGTTAGGCCTTTTTAGGCCTCTTAAAAAAATTCGTTAAGATATATTTCAAAAGTATTTTAAATTATATGAAATAAAAAGGATCTTACCTTTAATTGTTATCTCCAGATTCTTGACAAAGAATTGTGTAAAATACATTATATTCGGTAGATAAAAACTGCAATTTCTCTCTTCAAAAGTACAATCAAAATGCCGAAATGTCCGATTCAAACGCTCTGCGAAAAGGGAGGTGCTGGTGGCTCCCTCTTCCGAAGCTTTGGCTAAGCGACGCTTCAACTTAGGATGTTGCCCCAGCGTAATTTAAAATTTAAATTTCATGCAATGCAATCATTATTTTAATTTTAAAATCACATATATATTTTAATTTGACAATAATGCAGAAACATGATACATAATTTGTCACTTTTAATTTGCCAACCAAAAAACAACGTTGGGCCAACGATGTTTTCGTAACGTTGGCCCAACAAATGAGTTGCGGAGGATGGCCCATCATTGGCAATTGGTTGGCAAAACCACCAACCATTCCCCAACAGTGCCAACCATCAGCCAACGTTGGGCCAACGCTTTGTGTTACGTGGGATGGCTTTACGAAAAATACATATTATTAAGTTAACTACGCATTAATTACTATAACCTTACAATGTGACCAAATGTCGGCCAGGGTGACTTAAAGTCGGCTAGGGGATGACCAAATGTTGGCCAGTTAACATATGCATCAGTTAAACATTGCTGTTTAGAGGAATTTATTTTTAAAAAATCTCATTTTAACATTTAGAATACAAGTTTATGGAAAAAATATTATGAAAATGTTTATTTTCTTCTCCTTGTTAGATTTTGGGAGTTTTCTTTCCTCTTCTTCAACTCTTCTTTCTGTTGCTGTTTTTCGCTTTCTCTTTTTTTACTTGTTCAGCTTTTTCTTTCTTCAAAGCAGCTGCTTTAAGCCTATTTTCTCTTTTTTTTATTTGTAGCTCTTCCTTTTCTTTCTTTTCTGTTGCGTGTTCAGTTTCATTTCATATACCACATCTGATGTTAATATAAAATGTTTATTGTAAGTAATTTATTGTATTTATTGTAACCTTATTTCATCCATGGTACGAAAGTGTTTTCTGGAATTTAGAAAACTTAATATGCTTAATAATACAATTCTTTGCTCTGATCGTTTCAATGTGCAATAGCCTAGCCTATAGTGGAAATATTGCAATAGTAGATGAAAAGAAATTAATTTTCCTATGCATTTTCTAGCCAAATTGTCCTTCTCCATCCCATAATTTCCTTGGCAGTTAAAAGGGCGTTAATACTAATATTTCTCTTTTTTAAAAGTATTTTATGGCTATGCCTCTGTGAATTCGGAAAAAAAAACTAGGAATTTCCTTGTCATGTCGTGAGATCTAGGCTAGGCGTTAATAGAAATGTAAAGCTCGGATACTATCCTCTATTTAAATAAATCACATTTTTTTTTTATAACATTAATTTCTTTTCAGCCTACGTATATTCTTATATTCGACAAGAAGCATAGGCCTACTGATCCTATTAATAGGCAAAAACTGTACGTACGGATGTCGGTCGGTCAGTGTGTTTGTATGTCATCTCAATAGCGAGACACAGTATTTAAGCAAGAAACAAAATACAAAGTGGCGCCACCAACATTTCCGTGGCATCCCAACAGCGCTACAGAAACAGGAGTTACGCAGAAACAAAATACAAGTTGGTGTCCACTAACATTTCTTTGTGTGGATCGACATTATTTTAGCGCAGGAGGTTAACTGATAATGACGCTATAATGACTCACATACCTTATTGACTCTTCAAGCATATTGCGAAACTAACCTCTAAAGCCGTGCGAACACCATGCAATTTTGCTGCAATTTAGTTGCGCGATTTTGACGTCACGAGTTGATATACACTGTTGTCAAGCGCGAACATCTTGCAACTCGATATGCAACTCGAAAATGCAACAGACCTATGACAGCGCAGATTTTAAATACGTCACGTGTGACGTCAAGCAAAATTCGGTTATCTCATTTCAAACATAATATAAGAGTGATTGAATTGCAACATACGATAAATATTGTTTTCAAAATTATTAGCCGCTAAGGAATTGAATTTCATGTTATTATTTCGAATGAAAAGTAACGAATGACCAACAGCCAATAAGAAACAATGCTTCCCTGGAAACAATGACGTCATACCTTTTGCATTATCGCGTAAGCAGCCTTGCGGTTCCCAAACCCGATGTGAAAAATTCGAAAAAAATCGAGGTTTTGCAACCTCTCTGACAAATTCTGCCGCGTACAATTACTGCATTTCAGTATAAACTTTATTTCTGCATGAAACAAACTCGCAATACTCTGATATTAATTGAGTATGAGCCTGTCTTCAGAACGAATCGACAGAAAACATTTTCGACGCCATTTTTTTCATGGGCGTGGTTTCACAACTGACGTGTTTCAATGCTGCCCTATGATTGAGGAATTCGATGCAATTTTTCGAGTTGCAGGTGTCCATGCAACTCGAGTCGGATGACAAAAGTTGCAAATAAGTTGCAAAGAAACGTGCTCTATCAACTCGTGACGTCAAAATCGCGCAACTAAATTGCAGCAAAATTGCATGGTGTTCGCACGGCTTAAATATAGATAATTACGTTGCAAGAAGTACCATGATCAAAATATATATGTTGTTTTATTGCTTAGTCATCAGTCAAATTATACTTGGGCTGTTATGGTAGTCATGGCTTTCAAAAAATGAGCTTAGAACATCGTTTTCAATCTTGGGTTTTTGAAAAATGTCACGGTATTTCAAAAATGTGGAATCTGTTTTACTTCCGTGAATATTTCACGGGTTGCCACTAGTCTTTATTAAGTAAGATAGGTGTTTATATTTTTTTACTAAACTGTTAAGTATGCTAAGCTACACGCTACAAATTAACAATGGCCGACATTTGGGCTACTGCATGGCCGACATTTGGTCAATAGCTGGCCGACATTAGGGCAACTTGAAATAGGAAAATAAAATGTAAATACTGAAGCACTTTAAGCTAATAAATACTAATTATTTAGGAAATAACGTTAAAATATCAGCTGAGTGTTTGCTAATATCAAAATCATACAAAAAACATGAAAACAAAGTATTGCTTTGGCTTGGAGAAAATAAATTCTCAACTTTGTAATCTGAAGAATCTCACCAAAACAATCGTTTCCCGTAACAATCAATCGCACGTCTTCGATGGAAGCTTAAAATAATTGGCGACACCGGGAGATGACAATTGAAACTAAGATAGGATGATAGTCCAAAGATGTCAAAATAGTGTAAAACGAAAAAAACCACAGCTAGACCACTACGTGTTTCTTAAATACAAAAAACATTTGGTGGCCGACATTTGGTCACCGGCCGACATTTGGTCACTTTATCCTAACAGCGAAATCAAATAAGTGATTCTACTGGACGCCTCCTCCGGCAGTACTTGAAATTGTCTTTAATAATTTATGATTTCTTTCGTTGCTTCATTTTGTAGAAAGACGCAGTTTAAAGACTTCGCCAGTCCTGCTTTTTTTGTTGTATTTATAACTTCATCTGTTAATGAACGAATCGGCGAATATTTTAAATATATAATTTTTTCAAAAATGGTCGTGGATGAAATTCGAAATTATTACTTGCCATTTAGTAATTCACGCATTTATTTACATGGAGAATATAAGGATAAGGATAGATAGAGGGTCTGCTATTGCCGTTAGTCACTCAGATCTCCTAATTAGGTCCAATGTATCCCCTCTTTGTGGAGACGAAGAGAAAGGCAGAAAATAGAAAAGATTGGAGAATGCTGGGTTTGCAGTGAAGGACCTGCCCTTGGCAGAGAACTATGTATATATATAAGGAAAGCCAACTACTTCAGCACTATTCATGTATTGGATACACATGAATAACGGATAAATATATAAAAAAAAAAAAAAAAAAATTAAAAAAAAAATTTTGGAAAAAAAAAAAATGATTTTGACGAATATAAAAACAGTTAACACACAACGTACGTTTCGGAGTCCCTAATAACTTAGACTCCCTTCTCAAGCGTTAAAAATTAAAAAAAAAAAATTATTTTTAAAAATAAAAAATGATGATGGTAATCACCCTAAGGGAGTGATCCTCCCTTTCTGGGTTCGTCGAAGAAAGAGACCTTTGCGATGTTCCCTAGAAGCTTATATCCAAAAGGTCCCCTAGTGGTCGTGTATCCAATATCATGTGTATCATGTGTATCCAATACATGAATAGTGCTGAAGTAGTTGGCTTTCCTTATAGTTAATTAATAGCACGTTAATAATTACTGACATTATGTATATATATGTATGTATGTATCCCCTCATTGAAACATTGACGATGACAATGATAACTCATTACGTAAATCAAAACTATGATGAGATTCAGTGGTCATGAAAAGTCCTGTGGATTTACAAAAGGATAAAAATGGCCTTAATTTTAAAAGTGGAGATAATATCAGTAGTAGGACGAATCTTCCATCTGTTCCTAGCCAAAACTGGGCAAAAGCATAAAATGTGTTCAGGAGTTTCCTGATACATTTCACATTTCCTACATATCTTACTTTGGTGTATGCCAAGTAAATGTAAGTGTCTAACTGAGAGTACAATGTCCTGTAAGAACCCCTGTAGTCATTTTGCAATGTTTCCTATCTAAACTTAGGATTGACATTACAAAGCAATGGTCAGGCCTTTTACAAACAATTTGGCCTGCCTCATAACATGCAAGGTAATCCAATGCCAATGGAACTGTTTTCCCAAGATAGTCTCAAGTAATCGTTTGCCTAGATCAAAGAAGAATCCTGAGAAGCGTTCCGGGCCAATCGGAAGTAAAGAATAACCCCTCTTGGCAAATAAGTCCGTCTTCTCGTTTCCATCAGTACCTAAATGCCCAGGAACCCAGTATAAATAAACCAAATTTGTTCTGGCCAGACAAGAAATAACGCTTCTCTACATTCAGTAATAAGCTGCGAAGTGCAAACAGAAATGCTCAGAGCATGCAATGCAGCTTGACTATATGAGCAGATATAAATAGTCCTGTTGACATAATGACGGTTGTGATTTTCCTAAGCATAAAAGAGAATCGCATAACACGGTTTGTAACCCTTGGCGTCTTATCTGCTGCTGTGATTTGTGGCAAAAATATTTTGTTTCTAAATCTCTTCGTTTCATCATGTAATGTAATGTGGTGAGCGTGGGTGTCTTGACAGCCGAGCACTGCGACCTTAAAGATCTATTGTACTATCCCACGGAAATAAGGACAGACGGAGAGAAAGACTGAGAAAGGATGGTGTTAGAAATGCAGGGGAAACGAGAGAACCCCGATAAAACCTGCCCAGCGCGGATCACCACCATCAACGAAACCCACATGAGAACCGAACCTCGGTACTCAGAGTTGAGAGGCCAGTGTCTTAGGGACATCGCCAACTGCGCGGCCTTCGTTTCATCTTAGATACACACAATACTTCTAAAATGTCTTCTTTAATCACAACAACGATATTTAATTTCTTAACAGAATACTTCTTCAGATTGAACTAATGAGGACAAAAAATCTTTCTTCTTCCTCAACTGAATTATCACTAACTTTTAAAAATTTATCTTCATTAATACATGAAAATTGATCAATTATACAAGATTCTATCATTAATCTTTCTTTTTCTTTTTTCTGACCCAAAAGTAGAAATCTTAAAGAAATCACATAGCGGAAGAAAAAGAAAGATTAATGATAGAATCTTGTATAATTGATCAATTTCAAAGTATTTTTAAAAATATATTGTTAAAAGTCAGTGGTATAACATTTGGATAGTTCAAAAATTATATTAAAAATACAGAACGATTTACATTGTAGTAAATTTGAAGTAGTTAAATATTCATTTATGCGGCAATAATTGTTTAAGAATTGGGATTTCTGTACTTCAAATATATATATATATATATTTATACATGTTGGTTTTTAATTAAAAGCACTTTAATTCAGAAAAATAAAGTAAAACAAATACTGTACATAATTACTTTTTTTTAATAACTATACTTTTTTTTTAATGCTAGTACTCGTATTAGAAAAAAAAAATTAAGAAATGTTTTGCTTGGCAGTGCTCTGACAGTGTTGATCATTATATGGATCTTAAGAGTTAATATATAATAACTCTTCTTGCTGTTTCTGTCCCACTCAAGATTTCTATGAGTGTCTCTTTGATACCTTTTAAATGGCGAATCTCGTGTCCTTGACCTTCTGCCTAAAGACATGAGCTTTCTCTCTTCTTCATTGGAAAGGGAGAAAATTCACATTTATTCTCCATTCCTTTAT
>JAFIDM010098015.1:3084-13943 GCA_023159025.1 Thereuonema tuberculata | reverse complement strand
TTAATCTTTTTTATTTTTTATTTTAATTTTTATTTTTTATTTTTTATATTTTTTATTTTTTATTTCTTATTTTTGTTTTTATTTTTGTAATTTTATGTTTAATTTTATTTACATTTTATTTGCAATTTAATTTTTATACTTGTAATTTTAATATTTTATTACTTTCATCTAAAAACTTTTTTGCTCATTTGTTCCCTAGAGGGCGCTGTTTTGTTATGTTTTCTGAGTTGATTGTTTGTGTTTTTCTTGCGAATGTTAACGGTCACATTGAGAAAGATTTGTATAGTGTAGCAAATCGAAGCGTCTGTAATTTTGATCATCATTAATTTAAATGCATTAGTATTTTGTGTGTCTGGCCTTTTCTGTCTTGATTAATAGTACCATGATCTTTGGAAGCGCAGTAGTGCCTCAAAAGAAAAAATAACAATAAAAAAACTCACTAATGAAAAATTAGCGATACAATTCATGTGCCAGCCGTTCGCCGATCGCAATGAATTTTTTTAAAGCATAAAATTTCAAACTGTGCATTTGAATTATTAATAAACAACAAAAGGTGAGACCAAATAATGATGATCGCCAAAGAGCGTGAAACAGCTGTTCCAGGATGTCACTTGGCAAACAATTTGGTCTCACCCATTGTTGTTTATTAATAGTATCATGTTTGCAAACTTGATGATGAAGACGACGTTGATCTTATTTGGATAAGACAAATTTTCATCTGATAAACGAAGAGATAATCAAAGAAGATAAATAATTTTACAAACAATAAGGATTTTTTTTTTCTGTTATAACTAAATATAAGTTTGTTTTTGAAAATTCAACAAATATCGAAGGAACGACAGATTTCAGTTTACTTAAACTATCCAAAAAAAAACTCACAACATTTGAATGAAAATGAGCTTTTAATTCTTGCTGTAACGTTTTGCTCAGAAGTTATTGAAAGAACTTTAAAAACCTTTTTTTCATTAAAATATTGAGGGTTCCTCTTTTTTTTTTATTCTGCTTTGATGTTTGAAGCTCTGGAAGCAATACGTAGGAAAAGTTTATATATTTGCGAATTATAATTTCTATCGAAGCAAACAATTGTATTTTATAAAGTATCTTCAAATTTTCCATTTGTTTAAAATGCATTAAACCGAGACTACTTCTTAACTGAAAAACCTGGAAACACGTTAAAGTCAAGAAACTCACAATAAATACGCGTCTCATCAACCAAGATGATCAGAAGCATAGAAATTTTGCCGAATATTTGCTCAGAATCGGAGACAATCGAGAACGACATACAGAAGGAATAATAATCTTTGCTAAGAAATAGAAGAATTCAACCAGTTCACAGAAAATATCTTACCTGAAATCAATGAATGGACAATTCTCACTTCGAAGAACGACAGTGTCGATGACATCAATCGAATGATAAGTCAAAGAATACAAGGAGAGACTAGAGAGTACTTGAGTGCCAATAAAATTGACACTTCTGATAATCCACAACACGAACATCTCTATCCGCCTGAGTATCTGAACTCATTTAATCACATCGGTATTCCTCCACATCGTTTGTTATTGAAGATTGGATCTCCAATAATGTTGTTGCCAAACATCAATCCCAAGTTTGAACTCTGCAACGGAATTCAACTTAAATGCCGTTCATTCCATAATCATCGCATAGAAGCCGAGATTATAACAGGAACTCACAAAGGAGACTTTGTTTTCATCCATAGGATGTCTATGCAACCAATCGATACTCTACTTTCATTCAGTTTCAGAAGGTAATTTCCGATCAGATCTTCTTATGCGATGTCTATCAATAAAGGACAGACTAATTAAAGTTGCCATCTATTTGGAGAACGGTGTCTTCACTCACGGACAACTGTATGTTGCAATGTCTAGGGTCACAAGTCATCAGAATTTGGTTATCTTCACTCGAAAGAATAGTCCCAATCTGTTCGTCGCCAAGAATATCGTATACAAGATATGATCTTCATATATCATCTATATCAACCAATATTCATCTGAACATATCTCTTCTTCAAACATGTATATCGATTAATCTCTACACGTGGGATGGCTTAGTAAAATTACAAAACCTTTTATTAAACAAGTCCAGGTAATCCCAACTATAAATGAACAGAATATTTACAAAAGTGAAAATATCAGTGTTATATCCATCATAAAAAAAAATATATTAAAGAATATATAAAAAAAAATTCTTTCCACATTTGAATCCCAAATATGAAAAAGGTACTAAGTCATAGAAATACCAACCTGAGAAAATACAAAAAAACCTTCCACATTTAAAACTAGAGCCAGCAATTAAAAATCCATTGGTGTGGTGTGAAACGACTGTGAAGCCGACCCATGCCTGTCATTTGTTTATTTATAGGTCAGTATGCAAATGTACAAAGACATAATTAAAAATTTCGACTTAGTACCTTTTTCCAGATTATGGGTGACTTAGGTACCTTTTTCCATGTATTGCAATTATATTGTCGCATTTTGCAGTTAAAATAAAATGTTTTATTTCAATTTTTTTTAGTACAAACTTAATCATGTAAGTTATATAGATATGTTATAAATAGTATCATATGGCAATCTAACACTAGTGCAAAAATAATGACAAAATGTAAAGCAGTATTCAAGTTTTTGACCTCCTGAGACTACTGGAAAAGCCTGATTTAGTTCCCATTTAAATGATGCATGGGGTGAACACAATTGAACCCATTTTCAGTCCTAACTCAAAATGTACAAAAAGTTGACTTAGAACCTTTTTCACATTTGCGATTCATTTCTTCTGTGCATAACTTTGTCTTAAGAAAAGTATTAAGAACTTTCACCTTATTTTTAAACTAAATTTCATTTTTGATATTATTTCTATATTGTTCAAGAGTTAAGGATAGAGCTTAAGAATGAAAATATTATTTTATATTCACAGGATCAATGATAAAAATGTGGATATCAATTTACGACGAGAAAATTTGAATTAGACTTCACAGATTTCAAGTTTTTTAAAGCGTTGGAAGTTGAAATAAATTAAAACTATTAATTTTATATCGATGCTAATTCATTAACAGTAGCAGAAAACTTCTTGAACACTCCAGAAAAAAATTCTTTAAAAGAAATAGTGTACATCAGATATTACGAAATTCATACAGTTATCTTGTTTTAATTATTATCATTCATCCACTAAGTCCTGTTTTGTGTTTTTCTAGCACATTCGTTGTAAGTCATAAAGGTCCATTGCGTTATATTATCAGGCTATCCCTTCCTATTTTCCCTTCTATCATTCCCTTTATGAGAGTCTTCTGAAAACTTATGTTAGCAGATTCACAAAATATATCACTTTTCTCTTCTTAATAGTAGTCAGAAGTTCTCGTTTTTGACTTGTCATCTGTACACTTTTCCATTTTTCTTTTTTTATTGTATCCTAGGTATTCTCATAACTCTTCTTAGAAGCCATCTTGAAAGCTGTAAAGAAATCCTCAGACTCCTTCAGCAAAGTCCACGTTTCAACATAGGCTATGTTGGCCATACAAGTAGCTAAAATTCATCTTGTTTTAATGCTTATTTCCCTGGAAGACAAAATGTTTTTCATTTCTGTTCTTCTCTAATTTACTTCTTGCTATTTTCTTTCTTTTTTTCAGTTCCTTTCATCTTCTGTGATTAAATCTCCTAAATAAATAGATGTATCTACTTGTTGAATGACTTCTCCGTTAATCTTAATATCCACTTTTTCTTACTGATTTTCTGATTTTTGTCTTTTTAGAATTGAGATGAAAGCTAATTTATTCACTTACAGTATTGATTTTGTCCATCAGTGTTTTGAAGTCTATATTGTTCTTAGCGAAAAGAGCTGCTTTTAATTAAAATATTAATTACTACTTTTTTTTTTAAACCTATTTCCTTAAAAGTTCAAAGAATTTGAACTTATCCTTTTATTTTCGTTCTATTTATTAAAAACTTTTAATTTGAAAAAGAAATGTATGTGTCCTTCAGGAAATTCAACATTATAGATTAATTTTCATCAAAACAGTTAGATAAATCATTAAGAGTAACTCGAAATCTACGGGGAAAAATTCTAAGGAAGAAGGTAAAAGAAAACTTCTCTATAAACTAGAAGAAAACTTCCAAGTTTTTCAGTACTAAGTAAAAAGAATAGCTATGAAAAGAATTGGAAAAGTGCCCGTTCATTTTGCCCCTTCGCGTGATGATGGATTGGAACAGTAATAAATTAAAAGCAACGTGAATTAATGCCATCCACAATTTACCAAAAAAAAAAACGAGGAAAAAGAAAAAAGGAAAAATTTTTGGATCATGATAATAGAATAGGTGAGTTGCTAAAGGTAAATTACTACTAGAAAGAAACAATCTTTAACATTACCTTAAAATTTTGGAACTTCCTTTATTCAAGGGAAATATCATCGACTAAATATAAAATAAGTGACTTCGTTCACATAACTTGAAAAGAATTAAGCTTCGTTTATAATTGATTTGCTTTTTTGATAATAAAATCCAATGATATTGACTATGAACTAACCATTATGTTTTTTGAATTTGATTATTCTCACTGCAATTTTGAAAAGCATCTAAAAAATTTAGTTATTCATGTTGTTTTTCTTGTTTTCATCGTAAGAAACTAAAATTCTATGATTGTGGTCTATGAACTGAAAGATATTCAATTTTTAACATTCAAATAATAATGTCTTTAAAAAAATATAAAATTGCATCACTTGAAATGAGGCAGAAGATAGATTGTTGTTGTTAGAAGAACACATAAAGATCACGTACAATCAGTCAGCGTTATGTCACGATGATTTCCGTGCCGTTGTTTACTGAAGTTCTACTTCAAAATGACTGCGTTTTCGTTTACTGAATGTGCCAACATTATGTAAATTTACAGCGAAGCTCAATATAATGGCAGAACAGCTTACAAAGAACGTCTGAGTTTTTATAATTATAAGTAGTAATTTCATTGTGTAAACGGTTTCTTTGGTCATTTTGATGCAGAAATAGAAACAAAAACTATCCGTAAATATTGCATGACTTAATAACTATTTCTGTCGTCGTTTAAGTATATAATATTAAAATTTCAAAATAATGTAAACTAGTTGACCCGTGCAAATATTTCGCAACAAAAAAAAAACACCTTTGAGAAATAATAAACAAATTCAACAGCTGTCGTGGATGTTAGTTAAACACATTGTCAATAGAAGACGCCTTCTCCATTTTTATAAAAGGTTGACCCGTGCGAATAAATCGCATGGTATCTTGATCAGTCACCGAATGGTAATGTGGAAATAAATAAATGAACAGCTTGTAAATAGATGGCGCCTTCTACATTTTTATAAAAAGGTTTTTAAAATAAAGTTTTTTAACGAAAACATTAATTTTAAACAATTTGTTTATTTTTCGTAATTAGCGGTGAACGTAATGTTCAAGCTGATATCTCAATCATTGAATTTGATGAAGTATTAAGGGAAATAAAAAAAAACAGCTTTGAGAAATAATGTATGAAAAGTTGACAAAAGTTTTATGTTTTTTATTGTAATAAATCGTTTATTTTTATTAAAATATAAATCTTTGTTGGATTTCTATCTGTTCTTATTAAATAAACGCTGAAATATCATTTTAAAGTGCATTTTTATCCAAAAAAGGATATATTTAGAGTTTATGACGATTATTTGAAATGTTGTTTCGCTTTCGAAATATAAGTTCTTCTGTTAAAGCGTGTCTGCATTTTTATGAAAAGGTTTTTAAAATAAAGTTTTTTAACGAAAACATTAATTTTAAACAATTTATTTACTTTCGTCAATAGCGGGGAACATAATCTTCAAAATGATGTCTCAATCATTGAATTTGATGAAGTATTAAGGGAGTTATGGCGTACCGACATAAAAAACACCTTTGAGAAATAATATATAAGAATGATAATGAACTGTTATAATGAAAGTTTAAGATTTAATCTTTTACAAACCGAATATCGGCATAAACATAACATATTATATTTCATCGAACAATTCAAACTGTTAAACTTTAAGAAAGTTAAATTATTCATTATGAAATTTTAGAATGAGAATGTTTTTGAGATGAAACTTAACCACATTTTGGATGAATAAATTTAGTTCCGATAGTCGGAGGCATCAGTCGAATATAGAAAAAAAAATTTGGAACAGATTTTCTCATTTACTGATGGATATTCTGAGTAGGGATTACTGTTATTTCGAATCTTAGCAAAAGCAAGAGAGATGCCATTAGGGCACAGAGCAAGAATAAGGATTCTTCTTCTTCTTCGTCTTCTTCTTCTTCTTCTTATTATTATTATTATTTGTATTAGGTTACATATTTTGTTAAATTTATGCTCATTATCCTGTTTTGTTATTTTTAAATTATTTCATCCTGCAGCTTGGTTGGTTGGTGTTTTATGGCGCAAAAGCAGCTGCGGCTAAGACCTGCAGCTTGATTAAGGAAAGTCGAATTATCTTTCCGAAAATTTCAGTATAAAGCATATTTTAAATATTTATTTATGTTTTAAGAGTTATTTATGAAGTAATGAGGATTCTTGTCGTGAAAAAGGAATTCGCCAACTGAAAATGCAAGAACGCAAAATTTGCAGCTATTTTCAAACACCAAATAATCTTTTTAGGCCGTTTAAAAGCATATGTTTGCATTCATTTCAGTATTCACGAAAAACAATTAATATTAATGATCTCGACAGTGAGAAGCATTAGAAGTGGGATTCTTGAAGAAAATGTTATAAAGTGGAATCAGAACAAACATTTTGGTCTATCCTCAAAATTTCTAAGCAACAAACTGAAAAAATTTTCGTGTTTGAAAACATGCAAAAATAGTAGGGGAGAAATGGACCTGATAAGGACACTAGATACTCTTCTTCGGGAGTATTTTCCTGAAGATTGTGTTGATTAAGATTCCTCTAGATCTTCGGCTTTAAAAAGGAAAATTCTTTCTCCTTATGTGTCCGATAATGAAGATTATGAAATCTCACTTCATGAGCTCACTGGCATTATTGAAAATATTAATTTAGATTCATCTGCTAGCCCAGATAAGATACCAGCTCGAGCTCTCTCGTATATTCTTCAGGCCGTAGGAGAAAGCTGGGTTTCTTTACTTAATAAGTGTCTTGGAAGCGGTGTCTTCCCAAAAATATGGAAACAGAACAGGGTAGTTCTTATTCGAAAGATGATGTTCGTTGTAGACCAATTTGTATTCTTCCGGTCATCGGCAAAGTGCTTGATAAATTTATCAATAATAGAATCTATTATTATTTTAAAAAGTAACTATTTTTCTTGTAATCAATTTGGATTTCTCAGAGGCTGCAGCACTGTAACGGCTATCGATTCATTGCTTTATTTTGTCCTTTTTCATCGCTCTCGGGGCCATCACGTTGCTGCGGTTTCTGTCGATGTATCCAATGCATTTAATAATGCTTGGCATCCGAAGTAGCTGAATATACTAAGAAATTCTAAATATCCAAATAATTTGTACTATTTAATTCAATCGCTTTTGAAAGATAGGACAGTCAATTTAGGTTCTGCTACTTGTTGTTTCCAAAGGATGTCCAGAGGGCAATAATCTGGGTCCTGTGCTGTGGCTTTTAATTATGGAAGATCTTTTAGTCGTTTTCGCGAATGGGAGATTGAGGTGGACCCTGAAGGTGCCTTGGATATTCAAACCTTTGCCGATGACACTATTATTTTGGTCACAGCACCTTCAATTAGAAGAATAGAGAGAATTTGTGACTCCTTTCGGCCTATTGTAATATCTTGGGCATTGAATATTAAATTAACTATTAATGGAAATAAAACTGCTGCAATTTTATTTTCTAAAAAAAAATATTAAAAACCTAATATAAGAATTAATAATGAGTTTAAAAATCTGTTTAACGTGTGTTGTGTTTTAAAATTTTAAATTTCTAAAAAGCAATAATAAAAACACACCATACTAAAAATTGTAATTAAAACATTGATAAAATTTCAAAATGTAATTTTGTAATTTTTAAATTTCAGTTGGCTCATTGGTAGAGATTATCTCGCAATGTAATTTAAGATTGAAAAGGGTCGCTGCACTAAGGATCCGAAAGCTCTCATCAACCGACAATGTAATGTGTTTTAAAAACAATTTTTAATAAAATATGGTGTATTTTTATTATTACTTTTTAGAAATTAATAGCGAGAAAATGAAATTTACAAATAACATGAGATATGTTGGATTAATACTCAATTATAACTTAAAATAAAAAGATTATTTTGAGTATTTGAAGAAAAAAATAGCAAGGAATGCCCATAGATTAGTTTCTGTTGCCCCACGGCAACATGGGGGCATGTCTTCTAAGATCAGGAAAGAGCATTTTAATGTAATAATTAAACCCAAGATTCTCTACGCTGCTGAAGTACGGGGAAATACTGCTAGCCTTATTAAGAATAGAAATATTCTTGATTCTTTAGCGAGGGCTATTCTTTTAGCTACAGCACGCATCTACAGGACGGTGTCTGCGGATGCTCTTTATGTCCCGCGTGGTGTAGTTACCATGTGGATCCAGGCAATACGTATCTACGAACACTACAATAGAATTAAGAGTTTAGATAATTGTCAAAGGGTTTCACCCTAATGATGGATCCATCCCGTTGATATAATTTCTTATAATTTTATAATTGGATGAATAATGATATCTTCATGGATATAAAAATTTACACGGATGGTTCCAAGGTTGGGACCGTGTTGGGTTCTCTGTCGCTTTTAAGAACGCCTTTAATTACACTATTGACATGGGCAGGGAGCGTCTACCTGATGATTGTTCTGTATTTTAGGCGGAACTTGGGGCGATCCTCTATGCTCTTTCCACATGCCTTGATCTTTGGAGTTTTTTTAATATTGCCATTATATCTGATTCTCAAGCCGCTTCGATGGCTAAGATAGGAAAATACTCCTATCTTAATAATACGACAAGTGATGTATTTAATATTATCAAAAATTTAACAAATAATAATGTCGAGATGCATCTTTTATGGGTCAAGGCATATGTGGGAATTCAGGGCAATGAAGACGCCGACAGAGAGGCCAAACGAGTCACTTCCTTGGAGAATGTTACGTATACTTGTCTTCTGCCTTTAAGTTTTTCTCGATTTATTAAAATTAAACAGGAGACGGCTATGTGGCAAAATCATTGCGAAAACATAGAAAAGGACGGCCACTCTTTAGATTCGTTAACAAGGTTCGCGAATGTTCTCTTTTTGCTAACTTTGTTCTTAATCAATTTCTTACCAGTCATGGGAATTTTAGAAGTTATCTTTTAGATTTCGATTGAGAGATGAGGCCAAGTGCGATTTGTGTTATTTAAACGAAGATGAGGATTCCGACCACGTCTTATGGCGTTGCCGAGATCATCAGCATATTATAATTAGAAACTGGTTTAAATCATGTCTATGTCAAAGAAATATTCCTTACCCACGTCGTAACATATGTGTCACGGGTATTCTAAATTTTTATTCTACATTTGTTCAAAATATGTGTCTTAAATAATCGTACTTGATCTCTTCCTTTCTCTCTTTTTTAATCTAAATATCTTCTTTTTATCTTCTTTTTAGCGATCGCAAGGTTACAGCTTTCCGGTAAAACTTCCATGTAACCGCTCTTGGTTTTATCCTGTCTGTCTGTCACACTCAGTAACAGCCAAACGGTTAGAGATATTGTTACCAGTGGTCCGCCCTCTAAAAAGTGGAGTCAACTAACTCCAAACTACCTCAGTTAAGAGTAGTTTCGCTCCATCCAGTCTCCCTCTCAAGAGTGGACTCTTTCATGAGTGAAAGGGAGGCTGGAATCGGGTTTCTAAGGAGGCTGCTAATTCAGTTCGTTTGTGGGCAGGAGCCCAGAGAGAGAGTTCGTTTTAGCAGCACGGAGCCCCAAAGAGTTCTCCAATCGGAGATCAGAGAGAGAATTCGTTGCGAGCAGATACGCGGCAGCAGACGGAGCCAACCGGTTGACTTTGCATGATTTTTGAGCAAATCATTTGTATTGTTTAAAAAATTAATATGTTTTAGTGAAATCATCCTATTAATAGGCAAAAAAAAATTGTACGTGTCTTTGTAAATTTGTAATTTGAAATAACGAGTCACAGTGCAGCGTTAGAAACGTGAGTCGTGAAGTCACGCCCATGTTGAAAGATGGCGCTCTTACTATTTTCTCCACTTCACCACGACAGATCGCGATTACACAATTGTTATCAGCGTATTGAGATTTTCTTTCCCACATAAATGAAGTTTACATTGAACTGCACGAAGTTCATGCGTCAAAATTTATCAGAGAGTTTGTAAAAACTCGATTTTTACATAATTTCGGCTGTGTCGCCGCTCTCAATAATCCACGAAGTGAGGAATAATGACGATGCACGTGCCCTCATTGTTGTCCAGACAGGATTATTGGTGTTGGCTGTTGGACATTCGTTATTGTTATTGTTGAAACTGGTAAATCAATTTTTTATTTTATTTTATTTTAGCAAAAGTTTAGTCATTCAAATTACATGTGGGCAGTTGCGGAAGTCATGGCTTTTAAAAAATTAGCTTAGAACATCTTTTTCAATCTTGTGTTTTTAAAAAAATTTCAGGGTATTTCAAAAATGTGCCATTTGTTTTACTTCCGCTAATACTGCCTCAATTTCGACGAACCTATTCTTAGCAGCAGGTTGGCATTATGTTTCATTATATATATAATATAAGTCTTTATATATAAATGGGTGAAGATGAAACATATGCAAACCTCGGCAAGTTTAACTATTGCTGGCGGTTGGGGGTGTCCAAGTCTGGTAAAAGACTTTGGACAATAAAATAAAAATGATCTGCTACCAGACTTGG
>JAFIDM010098014.1:4448-19880 GCA_023159025.1 Thereuonema tuberculata | reverse complement strand
CTTGATAAACAAATGCTATTGGATCATATTTGAAACAAATGTCTTGAAATTGCTAATATTCAGTGAAATTGGAGAACAAATTATTGTTTCACTTTCCTTTAAAAATGTGAAAATAATAATAAAGTAAGAGATAAATTTAACTGCAAGAGATCCATCATCTAACAGTCATTCTGCAAAAAGAACTCTATTCTGTGATTACAAAGTTGTTTATTTCAGTGTCCAGTTGATCTTTTCTTTGGAAATCCTGAACATCTTTTTTTGGCCTATTCTAAAAATAAGTGCTATGACGGGGATGCAGTTACTTTGAGAAGTTCACGATTGCACTTTAAACAGGTGCTTGACATGGTGAAAATCAATTTAGCAATCTTTTGCACTGTAGTCCTACTCGTTCTGGTGAAAAGTTTTCCATTCAGACAGGAACTAAGTTAAATGGCCAAAGTGCAATTAGATATCAGAAAGAATTATAAGTGAATTGGAGTGAAAGTTTCTAATCATTTGATGCTCCAAATGTTTTCCTGTATTAGATTTCTAATAGAACTTTTATGCCTTTAAAATCATGAACAATTTACCAACAGTGAGCGATCATCTACCAGAACAGTATTCAAAGACTTGGAACTTTGAATAATTTCCCCTCAAAATAATAATGGCGATACAATAGTTATGAAAATGTCTGCTCCCGATTTGGGCAGTTAGATAAAAGGTAATGGATGAATTTGCCAGCAGAACTGAAAATCATCTTTTTACCGTTGTTAAAGCAGCATGAAAATCATATCGTATCCATGGGCAAATAAGGTAGATGCATAAGCGTTGCCAGATGTGTGCCCACAAGTTCGAGATTGGAGGGTTAGGGGTGATCACCTTTCAACCATAAACAAAATTCTAAGTTGGGTAAAAATTTAAATTTGATTTCTGCCACTAGGTGTCATTGTATCCAAGATGGTTGCCTCTTACTATCAGAAACTAAGTTTATGTGCAGTATAGTCCGTCTAAGTCAGCTAGGCAGTCCCTTCAGGCGTTGGGTCTGAGAACATGAAAAAATAGGGGTGAAAGGGTATCAGGGTATTGTTACGGAATTAAAAAAAGGCCTTATGTGATCCTTTTTTTTAGTATTTTGAGAATTCAGGTCTTCGGAAATATAGTTATTTAAAGCCGATAATAACGAGGTCAAGCTCTGCCAACACTGTTGTAATCTTTCCTCACTTATACCCTTTCTCCCCTATTTTTTCAAGTTCTCAGTCCCAACGCCTGAAGGGACTGTCTAGCTGACTTAGACAGACTATAACTGTGAATATATAACTGTGATCTGTGATATACAGTAAAACCCCGTTATTACGCTCGTCAAGGGACCATGAACTACAAGCGTAATAAACGGGATAGCGCTATAGACGGGAAATGATTTATGAGATGGGGAAACATTTAGACACCTTTTTACAGGAAAGATACTTGATTCTGCAATAGATATAGTGCAAATGTGAGCTTATTTCCTATTAAAAAAATCTTTGATTGTGGTTTGCCGTGTGTGTGTGCTACTGTTATGAATTATGACATTTTTAATGCGGTTCAAGTAACTGTTAACATCAATTGATACACCACTAGGAGGAACACTAATATATTTTCGGAGCAGATTTAGTGCACTGACCGCTATTTCACGCGCCTTTTCTTGAATGATTGGGCCACTTAATGGCACTGATGCATCACGGGACTGATGAATCCATTCAATTACAATTTCCTCGGCATCTTAATATTTTCCACACTTTACTTTTTTACGTTTGCAACCACCCTTCGCTGCATTGGTAATTCCATTTTTATTTTTTATTATTGTTCTCAGAGTGGATGAGGGAATTCCTAGAGATTCTGCGAAATCCTTCTGACTTAAGTGTAGAATTCTCGTCGTACTTACGGAGAATTTCCAAGTTTTCACTTATAGAAAGGGATTTCCGCTTCGACATTTTGCACTAACTTACTGTTTCGCAGACCCGCACTTCAAAGAGTTCAAAGATTCCCTCCTACCAGGGAAAGAAAAGAATCTTTACAGTGTTATATTTCTTTTCGATACAAAATTTCCGATATAAAAAAAGCGCTACAAGCGGGATTTGAAGCGTTATAAGAGGTTGAAAGTATCCAGAGTTACATAGAAAATTCCAGGGACCTTACGAAAGGAGCGTAAAGAACGGGATAGTGCTATAAGCGGGAGCGTAATAACGGGGTTTTACTGTATATATAACTATAACTGTGAAAGACTATGCTATATAGAAAGAAAGATGTTATTTAGCCAAAGTTTGTTGAGAGAATTCGAAATTGTTCTGGACAAAGCAGCATTTGCAAACGGTAATGGTAATTTATTAGTGATGGTTAAATATCTGTTAATATTTAATGCTTACATTGTCAATTCAAACAACCAACATTTACTATTCAAGTAAATACACTGCAAATCTTCAATCAGTCAACCTTGTCATTGCATATTAGGGCCCATGAGAATGTGATGCCACAATAGTGTTAAAGAATTAGGGAAAACAAAAAAACTTTTTTAAGAAAACAACATGAAAGAGAGATTTTATATTTTATAAAAGTTTTATAAAAGTTCTGCATTACCCTATAAATAGTTTTGAGTAAGTGTCTTGTTATAAAGGCGATTTTGATCCAAAAGATGAACACAACGAACGAAATAAATATATTTTGCACAGAATTTGGTCTCTTTTTTTTATTGTTACTTGTCCTGCATGCGAAGAAAAACTTCACAAGTATTTTGCTTATATATTTTGCTCCATTTATTCCTTTGATTCAAAAGAAGAAGATACTTCAAAGATCTTCTGAAATCGTCTTAATCAAAAAGCCAGTTTTTGCAGTGTTGAACAAAAAGTTCCTGAAACAACTTGAAGCCAACTGTCTTAACAATTTTCCTGATTTATTCTTTTTAAGCAGTGAAGACAAAAATTAAGTAAAAGACCCTTAAATAACCAAGTCGTAGGATCTGCAGAAACAGACAATACCTTCAATTTTTTGCATTATTGCAAATTGTTTAAAGTCTCGAATGTTCAAATTGCTAAACCCAATTCATTTTAACAAAATCAAGGCACGCGCAAATTAGTGGGTTATTAAACTTGATGGACGCATTCTTAAGCCTTCGATAGAATTTTTATTGTTTCGTTTTTATTACTTTTCTGCGGGGAATTTTTATCTTCTAATTTCTCTCCAAGGAGCCACAGGCGATCTAGAAAGTTAGATCGTGTCCCCTTCTTAAACATGCAAAATAAGCTGATCCATTCAGTGGTTTCAGATTTTATTAAGGTCACGCGCGCGCACACAGAATGGCTGTGGGTATTTATTTCCCTAGGTAAAAATGCTAATAATATAACAGAATTCCATGTCATCTTCAGAAATAGAATAAATAATTAAAACTGTTTTAAAAGATTTAAAAGTGGTAGTCTTTTTAAATTACGCCTTCGACCACATCCAATCAACCCTTGCTTGTTTTCGGAAACTAGTTAGCATCTGAATTGTTTGCTTGCTACAGCGATTTCCAATCGAAGCTTCATTACAAATCGCTAAACCAACCACTAAAGTAAACAACGGGGTTTTGAAACACTCCCTAGAGTCGGGAAAACTGTGAAGCAACATTGGCCTGAAATTGACCAGCCAACATCCCACGTTATGCTGGGATAGAAAGCAATTAAGAAAGTTCAACAAACTCGTCAGTTTTAAACTTGAAATTCCTATACTTTTCTGTAAATAGTACAAGTTACTTAGCTGTACATTTTTTAATATGAATCACTGGTCTCGAAACCATTAGCAGACCTATTGAAAGTTTTCCTAAAGTATACTTTTATGTGTAGGGTGTAAATGAATGCATGCAACACATTTCTACGACATTGAGTTGTGAAAATGAAACACTTTTTGAGAAGGCTCACCGAAACCACCGATTCTCTTTCATATCCCCTATTTTATTCATTTCAATAGTTTGAAAGGTTTGGCATGTTTTACTTAATGCAGGGCAGTAGATTGGTGCGTATACCATTGTTGTCGTTAGCACCACACACAAGGATCACGTGAAACCAGTAAGCTTAGCTTGAGGTTATTGTACATAAATTATTATAGATCACAACACACTTTGAAATAACAGAAGTTAAAATTTAAAATTCAACATCAAGGAAAGTCTACATTTGCAGACACGTTAATACACAGGCTTAGAAGGTTATTGTGTTTCATTGCATCATGTTTACAAGAGATGTTCGAAGTGATGACCACCAACGCAATCATTTTGTCCTTAAATAAACTTCAGTAAACAATGATAGGCAAATGAGCGTGACATATGCTTACTGATTGCACGTGAGCATAAAGGGTATTGTGCAAAGACAACAATGGTATGAGTAATTCAAGCGGCCACTAAAAAGACAGAGCGCTGCAATCGTTTCCCATGATTCAATGAGTATGTTTGGGATTGCTTCAAAGATTTACCTAGCGGTAGCATTAGCTTTCACAATCATGGTACTTAATTGTTGCATGTCTGGATGTCACTATAAAATTGTCACTTTAAGATTTGTACAATATCTCCACTTAATACCCTGGTTTCACAGAACTGAAACCCTGGATTCCACTTAATACCCTGGATTCTTTTCATTTTCTCGTTTTTGAGCACCACGTTACCAGCCAGGACGGAAGTCGGTAGCGCTATCCGAGTTGTGACAAGTAAATATAACGAATAAAGTCGTTTCCAACATGGCAGCTATCGTTCCCATCACGCCTCAACGACAACAACAAACCGAATGGAGTGTGAAACTGTAATTTTACTGGAAATGTGGCGAGAAAATATTGATGATCTGAGGCGAATGAAGCGAAATCGTCGAATATATGAAAAATGAAGATAAAATTAAATGAATCGTACAAGATAGATATGGAAATTGATAACAATATATAGAATTACAATCAAATTGTAAACGCAATTTCAAAGCATTGTAAATGGTAATGAATGATGGGCAATAAAAGTATTAGGATAAAATGTAGCCTAGTGAAGACAGTACTCATTATTATATGGAACAAGTGATTCTAAAAATGTTTCATCTCTATAATATTGTTCCACATTAATTCTGCTATTACCTATTTAGTTAACACGTCAGTTTCTATATTCTGATAATATAATATAGTGTAACAATATAGCACAATCCCAGGATGCATTGCAACAAAACTGGTTTTTCTTCTCTCCCGTGAAATCACTCAAGGTCCGACAATTCGTTCGGCATACGTCACGACACAAACATATGTCACAGGACTGAACGAGTTTTCTATATCGACTTCGTCTCCCGTGAAACCAGGGCTTTAAGGTAATATAAACAGCAAAATTTTAAATTAATTAATTTAATGGTAACGATAACTTAACGATAATGGATGCAAAAGGGAAGCGGTGCCTTTCCGGACCCTTGTTTCTTACCAAAAAGTGATCCATTTTCACAACCCTTTGAAGTTTGTTGCATTTCTTCATGTACACACTATATGTGAATATTATACAATACTCAAAATTGAAGTTTTGTTCTATAACCCAACCTCTGGTCCTTGGAGTCACAGAAGTGCAACAAAGAAATCCGGTGCCCATTTCATATTGAATTGAGTGAACCCAAAAACCTTCTAGAGGAGACAGAACCAAATGAAAAACAATCCTCTTCCATCTCTGGGGATTGAATCCTACTTCTCCAGTCTGTAATCAAGTAGCGACTGAGGACTAGCTATGTATATATTTTGAGAATTATCGCTAAGAACAGTAAGTTATATAAATCAATCCCTAAATATGAAATTAATATCGAGATCGGAGAATATAAGACTTCCCATCCCTTTCTGTCCTTCTCCACACCCCAATCACTTCAAACCTTCCCCAGTTGATAAAAAATCACATGATCATTACAAATTGATGTTACATTCTTATTTTGCAACCCCGTAGAAGTATTCTTGAACATGAAAATGAAAAAGCAAGAATAAGAAACAGCACCTGAATAAATAAATTGCTTTTCTGAATCAATTAACGGAAGGGATTGGGAACAGCCGTTTCGTCCTTCTAGGGACTCATCAGCCCAATCTGCCTTCCCCGATAAAAGACTCAGAAAGGCAATTTATTTATTCAGGTGCTGTTTCTTATTCTTGCTTTATTTTCATGTTACAGCACGTTAAAAATTTTTATTTAGGCTAATTCTTCAACAAAGTTTGCCAATCTCCTCACCCCTCCCGTTTACATCCCTTTGATCGAAAATTCGATCAAACAGCATCTTTTTGATTTCGCCAAAGAACACTCATGTGAAATTTCATGATTCCAACTAAAGCGGTTTCAGAGATATGCATACTTTTCAAGTAATCAAAATCCCGATAGCTTTTTTCAAGTACAAGCTAAGGAAAAATTCTGCCAAATTTCTGTTTCCTGGCTATATGGGAAAGAGGAGAATTAGTGATGTGTCAGTCAGTTAGTCAGTGATGACTTTCACATTTATATATACAGACAGAAGCGTTGTACTCAGAGTATGTTACCAGTCCATATAAATGGAGGGGAGGCATGAATATTTCTATTGAACGCAATTGAGAGATTAACAAAATACATAAAGAAATGTGGAAAGATGCATTAGAAAGCGAGACAGAATGTATGGGCGAGACAGCAAACCAAAATAGCTGACATTATATTCGCTTCGAAGAAGATAAAATGGAAATGGGCAGGACATGTAGCAGTACGAAACGATTATTGATGGACAACAGAAATTCTGAACTGTACTTCGAGCATTGAGAGGAAGCAAAGAAAACGGTCATAGCAGATAGATGGATAGATGAAATTAAAAATGGCGTTGTGTTTGATTGGAAAAGGAAAGTTTTCGACCAAAAGAACTGGAAAAAAAAATGTAAACAAGATAATTGAAATGAATGAGGAATCATCTGATGTTGGTGAATCAGGAACATTCTTTCCTTGTTGTTTTGAAGACTATGAACTTGAATTCTCCATCGTTATCTCTACTACGGCGATGTAGGGGTAGCATCTACATTTTTAGGTAGTATTTAGTATAAATAGATAATAACGATAGGGATGTATGCTTTTTCTCTATTAAGTCGCCTCAACAACAAATAGTGCTAAGTAAAATTCATTATATTACGATCTAATCAAAAACAAAAGCATGACCGAACGATGGTTCGCAAAATCTGACACAATCTATACAAACCGTTTTGCTTTCTTGCTGTATCCTTTCTTTCAATTAATTCAAAATAATAATGATAGTTATTTATTACCAGTGGCGGACTAAGGGGGAGGGGTGGCGGGCCCCATTGATTTCAATACCATTTCATTAGAATCCTTTATTTACAGTACCCTATTCAACGTTAGAAAAAAAATGTAACTGGTAACTGTAATGCGAGTAATAATGCCTTAATACACTATTTTAACTAAGAATTGATAAATTTTCAATGTAATAATTGACAAAATATTTCATGTATAATAAACAAATAAATAAATAGAACTGCTTAATTTTTTATCTTTTCCTTAAATACAAAGAACGAGAATAGATCTGTCTACGTAGAGATTTATCTATATATATATAAAGGAGAATGTTTATTTGTTTGTTCTCTATCCACTCCTAGGGCCTTTGATCGATCTGGACCAAACTTTGCAGAATTACTCTTAAGAACCCTGCGGAAATAACAGGCTACAATTGAAACCTGGACACATCTATCCCCACCCCCAATTTAATCCCTTCACACTTTTGAATAATTTTCATGTATGGCTTATTCCCTCACTTCTGTATTCGTAATAGAAATGTTGCTATAAAGCAGCAATTAAAAGCTGGCCGTCGGAGCTATGGTTACTGGATTCAAATCATCTTGTGGTAACATTTTACATCGCCTTTTGGATATTACTCTATTTTTAGCTCAACAAAACTTGCATTTAGAGAAGATGTTCTTTCAGAAAACAGAGACAATTTCTTAGAGTTGGTAAAGTTTAAGACAAAATATGATCCCGAATTGAAGGAGCACTGGTTGAAACTTCAAGAATCCGCAGGTGGACCTTATTGAAAGGAATTCAGAATGAGTTTATTTCACTTTTAGGTGATCACGTAAAATAGAAAATTATCGAAGACATCAAAAAAATCGCAGTATTTTGGAATAATATTTGATAGTAGTTCAGACTGATCAGCATTACACTGATCAAATGAGCGAAATAATAAGATATGTTCATATCGAAGGAGATTTCGTATGGTTCGAGAATCTTTCTTAGATTTTTTTTCTCGAGATCAGGAAAGACTGCAACATATATAGCAGAGAGCATCCTGCAACAGCTGGAAAAAGATGGACTGAACATTCAATTTTAGATGTCAGGGCTACGATAATGCCGCCTCGATGTCAGGTATACACGATGGAATTCAACAGAAAATCAAAGAGAACAACCCCAAAGCCTTGTTTACTCTGTATGCGAATCACTTTTTAAATCTTTGTGGAGTACATTCATTTGCATGCATTCCTTCAAGTATAACCTGTTTTGGTGCTTTAGAGATATTACATTCTTTCTTTTCTGCCTCTACCAATTGGAGATGTTTTTACAAAAGATTGGGAAGAGTTTAAAAAGATTGTTTAATACTCGCTGGAGTGCTCATCACGGTTCTGTCAAAGCTGTAAGAGAAAATATAGAACAACTAGTGAACACATTAAAAGGAATGTGTTATCCCTCTAAAGAAAATTTGGATTTTAGGTCATCAGCAAGCCTACTTATTCCAGCATTATGCGACTTCACAGTTGTAAGTTATTTGGAATTTTGGAATACTATTTTACAAGAAGTCATTCACTCAACAATATTTGCAAATGCCAAAAATGACACTGGATATGGGTTTAACGAAAATAAAAGCCTTGCAAGCATTCCTTGTCGAAGAAAGAAGCACGCTCGCCGATACGGCTATGTGAATCAATGGGTATTGATATTGAAAGACGCGATAGACGAAAATTGAAAAAAATACAACCGGAGAACTATCAGATGATGCAGACTTAACATTACAAGATGAAGATCGTAGATCGATGATTCAGTGTCTAGATCGATTTATCCAAGAATTGTCCCAAAGGTCCTCTGCAATGGGAAAAATATCAAATACGTTTAACCTTGAGTTACACAACTCCTAAAATGTCTTCTTCATTTTCTTCAGATTGAATCACTGAGGACAAGAAATCTCTTTCTTCTTCTTCAACTGAATTCGTTAAAGAAATTTTCTGTTAATAAGAAAACAAAATAACAATCACTTGGACTTTGGTGGCGTAATAGATAAATTCAGTTAAGTGAAGGCTGGAAAACGTGATTTAACTGTTTCATTACGGTACTTAGTTTTAATTGGATATAATTCCTTTTGTTATGTTTAGTCATGAAAAATTATTTGTTCAAATGAAAGACTGGTTTTCTCATATGTCTTTTTTTATCTATTTTGTTAAATGATATACGGTTAAATATTTTCTTAGTTCTTAAAAAGGGGCCCCAAAATGAAAGGCCGCCCCGGGCCTCAGTTATCGTTAATCCGCCATTGTTTATCATTATTCATTATTCAGTTATTTCTATTGAAAGGAAGCATTCTGTTATTGTTGACCTTCGAAACAGTGGTCAAATTTACAGCGCTTGCGTTTTTTTATATAATGGCAGTTTGAATTTGTTTCTTAATCAACGGTAACAGATAATTATTGGAAATGAGGAGTTGGGTGATTTTCACTAATTCTTTGTCAAGTAGGAATTCTGAACTCGAGAGTTTGAAGGCTCTGCCTACCGCCAAGTAGATGATGTTAGTTTTAAATGTCATCGGGCATTCTGATTCATCATTTAAAGATTTAACCACTGTGTGTGTGGATTTTCGATATACTTCTGTGGCAAAGGAAACATCTAATCTAGTAATTAATACATCCAGGAACGGGATGGTTTTGTTATTTTCTTTTTCAATTTTAAAGGAAATGTTAGGATGAATTTGATCAAACAAATCTTTAATACCTAACTGGATAGTGGTGTAAAAAAATAGATCATCCACATAACGGAAGTAGAGAGGGACATGAATCTCTTCATAATCTAAAATTTGAAAGGTCTGGTCCTCAATATAAATCATGCAGAGCTCAGCTAGAGCCGCCGAAGCTGATAAGTCCATAAATAGACTTTCAGATTGCTTATAGAATGAGATATTAAAAACGAAAATTTGCATATCAATTAATGCTTGGATAAGGGATAGTAATTTTTGATACTTAAGGAAAACACAAAATACATATAATATTATCAAAGTGTTGAAACGCATATAAATAACGCATTGACATCTAATGAGAAAAAAAAACCAGTAGCTGTCGTATGATCCAGTCTTCAAGCGTGTGTCACAGCATATTCACGCACTACGTACAGGCGATTTTAACTATCTTACAGCAACTCACGTCCGAAATAGTAATCACTCATTGGATTTTGAAAACCCAATTATTTTAGCCAATGAATCCAATGATTTCTTGGTAAATGTAAAGAATCTCTATTCATTCTAACGCAACTGAATGCTTACAATGATTCCATATCTGTTAAATCTATTTATTTTTACGGGTTTCAAAGAAAAAATAAGGATGCAACCTAAGACTAAACCATTCTATTAAGAATAAACCATTATCTCTATATAATAAGATAATTAATGCTTTTAGACAGTGTCAAAAGCAAAGCGGCCCCATAATATGCACAATTTTATAAACAAAATTTTATCGGAAGCGATCAGATCGTAGTCGGCGATAGGCTTCAGCATTTCTTTTTCATTCTCTGTCTTTTGTTTCTGACTTCGCGCGAGACCGTTCTTCACGTAAGCGGGAAGCTTCTCGTTTTTCCGCACTTCGAGACATTTTTTCAATTTCAATCACACAATCGCAACAATTGCGTCTGTTGCATGCGCAACAATCACATTTATAATGCAGCTCTACAACAATCACAATAAACGCAACAATTGCGCCTTTTGCATTCGCAGCAATCACATTTATAATAATAAGGAAATTAAAACAATATCAGGTTTCTTGGTTTTTTAGCAACCCATTATTAGCAAATCACTCCTTGCGGGGGTCAGGGAGTGGTCCTACAGGTCTGATTATTTTGGACGTGGTCACCTACTTTTTGATGCTGAACACAATGGTGAAGGTTTCATTCTAATATCTCTAACCGTTTGGCCACAGAGTGTGACATCCAGCAATCATAAAAGCTAAAACCGGTCCCCTATGTTTTCCAGGCAAGCTGTAACATTGGGGCCGCTAATAAAAATAGTTACTTTAATTACGTATTGGTTTTCTTTGGTTTTGGGTTTTTATTTACTTTTTTTTCCCATTCACTGAGTTCCCACTCCTGCCACCAGTTGCAATCATGCTGTAGAACCATATAGCACATTCTTCAACAAAGGATTCTGCCGTAAATGAGCACCCCACCTTTCATTGGTTTATTATTGTATTTAGGCAGTCGCGTAAGTTGATGGAATTCATCGGTAAACGTCTGGTTGAGCCCAGCCGAAATGTAATTTAATCTTTTAAATGTGTTAATATAACCTTTTAAACTTTTTAATTTGTGTGTTGTCCTTAACCCTTTTTAAATTGAATACTTCTTGAGTTAAATACAGTATTCATGGAAATCATTGACTTAAATACAACCTTTAGTGATCTGGAGGTCTCCGAGTAATTCTTGAAATGACCGTATCACTTAAGTGGCCTTGCTCTATTTGAGTTTAAATTTACGACACTGGGTGGCGCTGTCTACAACTACACAGCGTCAACCGAAGAGCAGTGTTTCGTATGCGTTAGAACGTATTTCTTTTTCAAGATCCATAATGAGAAGTTTCTGTTTTGGCCGAGGGTAGCGAGGTTGGCGCCAAAATGACGATAAAAGTGAGGATGAAAAATGAGAAAAGAAGATTTGAGGTGTTTAAGCTGGATTCTCAAATTGAAGAGGAACCTCTGAAACCCCAGAGTCGGTGTCAGGGTTTTTTTTCCAGACAATTTCAGAGTTTCGGGGGGGAGGGTACATAAAGTTAAAAGAAAATCATATTCTTTGTCAGTTCACGAAATTAAAATGATCCGGTCGGTACTGTGTAATGTATTTACAATATTGCAAGCAGAGCCGTCGCATGGGCGGGGCGATCGCCCTGGGCGCTGCGGCCAGGGGGGCGCCGCGGCACGGCAAAAATTAAAAAAAAAATGGAAATTCCGTTTTTTTTTTGGTTGTAGATTTTTGGGATGGGGGGGGTGGGGGCGCAAATATCAAGTGTAGGGCGCCTGACGAAATCTTGCCCCGGGCGCCAACAAACCACGCGACGGCCCTGATTGCAAGTATCCAAGCGATTGGATGTTGCATTGCATTTAAGGCTGAGAAACAATATACTGCATTTGAGAAGGATTGTACAGTAAGAGAGATATATCGTTCAAGGTGTTAACATTTTCTTAAATTAAATACAACAGTGAAGAAAAACAAGTCTAAATATTATGTAATATAAAATAGGAAATATCAGCTATCAGAAGGCCTTGATGAAAGTGATGATCTTTCACTAGCTTAAGTTCTTCTTCATGAGAAATATCGACATATGAGTATGTACTTTTACGTGTATGTTTGTTTGTATTCAGACAAAACTAAAATAAACCAAAATTTCAAACGAGTTTGGTAATGTTTAAAAGGAATCGCATCAGACGAGTTTTCTTCATTGCATACAAGTCTACTGTTTTCTCTAGAATTCCTCAGTTGGAACCACGGAGGCTGTCGTTACGGGAATGACAAGGAGGATTTCACAGAGCTTTTGTAACTCATCAGATTTTGCCAATGGACTTTCATCTGCTTTGTTATGTTTCGCTAAGTATGTACTTCATAAAAAATTTGAAGGATTTCAGGTCTGAGAGTAAACCTTCCTCATTAAGCATCGGAACGTTGCCACAAAATTTTCTCACTTCGATGTCTTGTAAATTTATAGAGACTTAAACGTCTCAAAGTGACTTGCAAATATCATGATATCAATTGATTTGTCAATTCAAATCAAGTTGTCTTGGATTTCTTCGATTACACTTCACAGTATTCTTTCATTCCTTCGAATGTTTTTTCCCATCTTCATCGGTAATCAGGCGGACTTCAGATTCGTACTTCTCCATTATTTCGCACTGAATAGGTTTTTTTGCAAATCACTATTAACGTCTCTACAATATCCCGCAAGTACAATTTTGTTGTAGTAATTAGGGGGATGACTTTGTCCAAACTCGAAGTCCTTCTTTTGCAAAGCATTGAACTCTCAGGGAGAGAGTGCACTGAAGAGTTCATTCATCACATGGCAGATGATGAGGAAAATCTAATTTCTGATTTCCAGCAAGATGTCTTCAGCCAATCATGCAAGGTTTGTCCCTTTCTTGTGGATGTGCTCAGAAGCCATCAACATTGACTTCAAGCTCTTGGAGACAGCAATCACTATTCTCTAGTGAGACACCATCTCACTTCAATACATTCTGAACTCTTGAGAACTGGATCATTGATTACTGCCTGAATTTCATGTAAAACATTTTCCTTTTAAGGCGACTTGCTAAACAGCTTGTACATTCTTTCAAAACATGAAAAATATCTTTTGACCTTTTGGTTTTGATTCCTTCAGGAAGCTGCTGCCAGAAATAAAATATGTGGATAACTTCTTTGTTTGCCATTTCTGAAAGATTCTTTCTGACACCTCCAACATTCCCTGCCATATTCAATCATCGAATCCAAAGGAAATAATATTGTCATAATATAAATCAAGAGCAGTCAGTTCCTTGTCAATAGCATCTGCAATAGTTTCTGCCTTTCCATTAGGGATTTTCACTATTGCCAAGAACGCTTCCACAACTTCCACAACTCTGAACATTAAACTCAGCTCTATTTCATTTCTCAAAGAATTTTTATTTGTAGTTGACAGGTTGTGTCCTTGCTGCTGCAATTCGATCTATCACTCTGAGCTTTTCTCCATGTTTAAAAATCATCATTCAGTTTCTCAAGAATACTTACGATCAAACTCTCATATTTAGTCGTGTAGCTATTTCTTCCTTCACCAAAAATGCAAGCCTATTTTTAACCATTTTCTGTTCACTGTCACTCTATTGAATAATTTGAGCAAGAATGGGTTTCTTCATCGCCTGCCTACTGAGGTTCTCCATTTCTACGTTCATGCTTCTCTAATTTTTCCATTTTTTCCTAAAGCTTTTTTGAAAGATGTGAATGGAACAACCCATCTGTCTTTTGCAGAACTTTTGCATCATTTTTCATAAAAGGTTGGCCTAGTTTACAAAATGCGCCCCCTTTTTCTTAGAAATATAGTTGGTCATTGTATACCAGCCAACTATATTTCTGTTCCTATTATTTATTGTAGTGGCGTTTTTCTTTGTCAGATGATTTCGTAGGATATATGCTGGATGATTTCCCCACCTTCATTTTCAATGTTTTTTTCAATCCACTAGGCTGAATTGATGGTGATGGATCTGCTCGCTCTCTGGGTTTTTCACTAGTCCTGCCCCTGCGACACTAAAATAGGAGTCTTGTTCTCTTCATTTTAATTTTGTCACTGAAGAGTGAATAACCTATGAAAGAGTGCCAACATTTAATGAAATCAACAATATCCAACACACAAAGCATTCAATGTCCGTTTTTCACTCGCTAGGATCGCACTTTACTGTATCACACTTAATATCGCACTACAACATTGCATCATTAGTCAACTCACAACTGGCGCACTTTATGTACGCTTTCAGTCAAGAAAATTCTCGTATGCACAGATGACGAGATATTAATTTCCATTAGATTCCATGTGTATACACATCGAAAAGGATATAACAAGCTTTCTCATTCACTTAGCTGTAGAAAGGAGTGAGAATATACATAAGGAAAAATGCAACCAGAAAATTATGGCAATTGAATACACGCCAAATGGCCAAGACTTAGCTATTTTTAAGCCAATCATAAACAGCCGCTCCTCAAAGCACAGGCAATGAATTGTAAGAGCTTTTCTCCCCCTACTCCTCCTTTTACAGCTTCTGTGGAGGGGATTGCTAAAAGAGAAAAGAACTTAACTGAATAATACAATAATAATAATAATACAATAATACTTTCAAAGTATTGTTGAAATACATTTTTTTAATTAATTTGTTATCATTTGCCGTTCCGGTGTAGACCTAGTGGTGTAGGACTAGTGGTCTAGTGGTAGTGGGGGCGGGGGGGGTACGCAGCCTTCACTAGGAACGTGGGTTCGAATCCTGGCTTGGATGTTTCTTTCTTCATCAGTTTTTGTTTCTCTTCTGACTAAAGCCCAAGCGCATACGCCATACCGATGAAATGATTTAGCGGACTTCCGTGGCAGTTTGCCTTTAAAGATCAGCGGCAGACCAATCATGTTGTCGTGTGAGAGTGGCGGGAACAATCATTTCAGATAGCCAATCACGAAACACTTGCGTTGC
>JAFIDM010098013.1:0-19880 GCA_023159025.1 Thereuonema tuberculata | reverse complement strand
AACCTTTTTAAAATAAGAAGGTGAAAGAAAAAGAACGAAAGAAAAAAAGGTTTGTATTTTATAGATTGCACTAGAATGTCTCTGATTCCCCTGAATGAGAAGTGTGTCCTATCTAAAGTCTTAGAGCCTACGAAAATGGAAGAAATTTAGAATACAATTGTAAACTCGTAAAAACTTTCTTAAAATGATAGCTCATGAAATATTTAAGAAAGGTAAAACTTTACTAGTACACGAAAGCTACTGAACTAAGATCTAGAACATTCTATTCTATTGACCTAGACATTAAGATTCCTGGGACAAAAACACACCATTAAGCATTGTCAAAAAATTATTAATTGAGGAAGTAAAATTCGTAATCACCTTTGCTACCCAATGGGAATTGTGTTTCCTTAGTAAACATTGAACTCAATTAAAAGGTTTGGTAAAAAATGGCCTTATAATTTTGAATTATTTACCCTATTCATTTTGCTGTAACTAAGCCCGTAAAGTTGAGCCTAAAGGCATGCAGCTGTCAATATTTTACTGTTGGTAAAATACAATTTTCTGATTCTTATAAAATGTTACGAATTTTTCATCAAATACACTCAAAATAAGAAGTGAATTGTCAGTGAGACTATTGAAACATGCGTTGTTATATTGAGGAGAAAAAATCATGGCAGTAATTTACATTTATAGTATCCCGTTTTAACTTTACTTTTTTAATAATTCTATATCAGGTTATTTTCAAATAAACGATCATGAAAACAACCGCTGCAATGAATAGCCAATATATTGAAAACATTGGAAGGTAGCGCCATCTGTGAACAAAATTTTGTACTCAGTATTGGAAAGAGAAGGTTACTGTAATACGAGTTCTACATTTTATTTCTTTCTGAAATTCATTCATGTCAATAAGATGTTAAGAACTTTAGATATGCTTAGAAAACATAAATAAAGCTAATTAAGTTTGTTTTGACAATATTGTTATAATGTTTTCCTTCTTTCAATTCAGTTGGGTTTATCATAACTCGTATTTTCTATCCAATAACTTTTTAATTACAGGTGCTGTACAGGTACTGTACCCCCCGACTTATCAACCAATCGACATACGAGCATTCGCATTTACCATCGAAATTTTCAAAAAAACAAAACATAACAAAAACCGAACATTTAATTAAAAAAAAAAGGTGAATATTTCTAATATTCCTCGAATATATATTTATTATGAAATCTTTCAAAATATTTATAAATAAAATAATTGGCAATAGGAAGAAAAAAGGTCCTCCGCAAATCAAAACTAAAAGCAAAAATACACATCAAATAAAATAAAAGAAAATTTATGTGCTGGCCTCCGTCAGCCTCAATGAAATTTCTATGCGCATTAACAACGAATGCATTAAAAAAAAAAAAAAAAAAAAAAAACAAACAGTTTTCCTTGACTACGATTTAACTAAAGGGTTCCAAAATAATAAAAAATCGACTTAATTTCCAAGGTTCAATGTTCTACAATAAAATGTCTGATCGGGAAATGTCGAATTTGACAAATTCATATGTTTGCTAAATTGTGTGGAATTCACTTTAGTTACCTTTTTTTCTAAGTAAATTTATTCCTTTAAGGCTTCCGTATCTCTCTTTTGAAAGAAGATCAACGGAATGTGGCGCCATCTAGTGATGGCACTATAAACTTATTAACTCACGATTTTATATGAAATATTGAGCGTTCGTCCTAAGGGATTGTCTCACGAAACTATTAGTTTTCACAAAATTAACATAAATGTCTGGCATTATAAAATTTCAGTGTTATATTGTTAAAATAAAATAGGAACAACATATAACTGGCTTATTTTCTGACTCTTATTTTGTGTTGTTTCCGTGTTAGTGCTCTAAGTTTCTCAGTTCAAAAAGTTGAAATTCAAATTCTGGTTCATAGATGGCGTTACTTTCTGTGTATGTTCCTAAATTAGAAGGGCTTCGTAATGTCTTCAACTTTTGTAATTAACGTCGTTTTCCTCTAACTAAAATTTTGAGGAAACTTCTTAATGTTAACTAAACTTATATTGTGTTTTATTATCCATTCAAGTATGTTTTAGCCATTAGATGAAGAGCAGCACCATTGTTTAGCCTTTCTATGCCTAATTCTGATTTTAATCAAAAGATGGCGCTAATAAACAAACCTCAAGTAGAAATCTGAGGAAGATATATGTATAGGGTAAAACGTTAAAATAAATAAATAAATAAATAAATAATCTTCAATTAATACTGCAATTTTCAGACAAACCAATTGCAGCAATAGTATAATAAAAAAAATTAAATAAATTAAACTAGAAAATTATCGTTGGGACAATTATTGAAATAATTAATGGTTAATTTATCAGAATAAAGATATTGTAATAGGTGTGCATCTCTAAAGGTCTATAGGTCCAATAGGTCCAAATTCCATATAAATTAATCTACGGAAGCTCTCCAAAAGTAATCTATTTTTGACATATGAATTTCACTTTTCTAAGATTCATGCATTTAGTAGAGATACATGCGATGTAACGGTAGTTATATTCTTCTCCATGCATTAACGCTTTCCAAAAGAACTTTTTAAAACCTATAATCTGAATGCTATTCTCTTAAATAAAAAACATCTTAATAAAAATTAATTATTTAAAACGATAATATGGCGCCTAGTATTATTAATGATATATCTATAAAAGGCTATTATCTTTGTAAATATGGGAAGACTTGTAGAAGGATATCAGAGCATAAAAGATTAAAAAAAAATAGATTTAATTTTTTTATACCGCAGATGATGACAATAACTGAAAACTTATTTATTCTAGAAATTGAAATTTTAAAAGTAGATGTAACTTGTAATAAGAAAGATACCCGTTGATCTTGGCAAAACTCAGACCAAGACTTTAACAAGCTAAGGAGGAAATAAACAATTTTTTTGAACAGTGTTTTATACCCTTTTACCAAGAGAGTATACGTCTTGTTCCAGTCTCTGAACACATTAAAATCCCTTACTAGCAAAGAAAAATTCCCAATTAAAAGGATATGTAAAGAAACTGTTGGGATTAAAACAGGATTAAATTACAGAGAGGATAACTTTGATTCGTCATCTGATTCTGTAGATAGAGCAACGACTAATATCTGTTGTTATTTCTGTTTCTTTTACTGAATTATTGATGTTTTTATTTGTATTTTCTTGTTACTTAATTCTGAATTGGCTTTTCTTGCTTTTGTTTTCTTTGCGTTAACTGATTTCTTATTTCGAATTTACATTTTTGAGGATATTTAATTTCCCTAATTTCCTTTGACTTTTTTATTCATTTTATTTACTTCGTTTTTAATGTTATGGTTTATTAATTACTATTTTGTTATGTATCAGAAGTGGTATATCGTGCAATTTAAGTAAAATCTCAGCTAATGATTTAACTTTAAACTCTATTCTTGTCTCTAAAAATAAATAAAGTCATTGATTATTTTCTCTGATTAATTATATAACAATTTAATACATTCTTTAAATACCATATTGAAAACTTGGATATCTCTACTTTAATATTTCAATTTTTGATGATTAAAATAAAAAAATACGTATATTTAGATAAATGCCAATTACAGATGGTACCAATTACAAAGCATCCTGTACCTTGGTGTAACCTTTACAAAATCTCTTTAACAATCACCTATTAATCTTCTTTAAGGTTTATCTCTTAAGAGATAAGATAACAAGGTAAGTCATGCTTTAAGCACTCAGGCACAACAGGATAAACAGTTATTTTGCATAATGATTACTTTTATTCTCTTTTATTTTAATATTTATCTTAGTCTTAGATCTAATTTAAATTTAAGGTAAACAGCTTTACATTTCCGAAAATACTTACTAAGCAGTATAAGAGAAGCTATGCAGGGAATTCTGGAAGTTTCCGAAAGTTAATTTCCCTTGAGGATGTCTTTTACTTAATGGTAAAATATTTTACATAATTTTCAAAGTTCTTAGCCTTAAATAAAATAGAAACATGATTTGTTAAAATCAATTTGTTAAAACATGATTTATGCCTTACTTCTTGGATATATATATATATTTAGCCAGATTATGCAGAGGTAAACTTTGTAGGTGTGTTTTTGTCCTTTTTATATTACGTACATCACTTAATAGGCATGGTTTCCATTTAAATTCATGTATAGTTCCTGATTTTTTCGTAGGGAAATTGATCAGCCGCCATCTTTATTCAGTATGGAGCTTTATAAAAAAAAAAATCTAATATTTCAGGCATTGTTTTTTTCCTTATTAGACATCTCAGTTCTCCAATTTCATATTTTTTTACATCATTTATTTCTAGTTAGATGCTTAAATATATAGGGTGATTCCAAAAGTTGGGTCAAAAATTTAGCTTTAGATTCTACTCATGAAACCAAACAAAAAAGTTCCTATAAATATGGGTCCGGAAATGAATAGTTTTCGAGAAAAACGTTTTGTATCATTATTCAATGCATGAGTGTTGTTCTTGTTTTGTGTTGTTGGCACAGTATCATGTGAGAAAACGGTTGCAAATAATCATAAAATGAAATACAAATAAACAAAATAGGGAACGAATGATTTAATAAACAGCGTTGAATAAAATACATGTCAATAAATTAGCGAATAGGAATGAAGTTAAACAAGGCTGCAGCAACAATAAATTTTTGTGTCTCTTATAACAATAAAATGATTACTGCAAACTACGTTTTGCGCGAAAACTATTCACTTCTGGATCCATTAATTGTTTGTTTTTTTGTTTACAACACTATTTCTTATTAAGAAATAAGTTTTTTAATTTAATTAAAATATTAAGTTTTCTCTTCTGTTGTAAAGGAAACCTAATGAAGATTTACAAATCTGAGTTTTATTTTAAACTATTAAAACTAACGATAATACGAAGGATGATATCTTCTTTGATGATACGTTTTCTTATTCTTTAAATTGTATAAGATGATTAAGCCTTCATGGGTGGTTTTACGTGCGCTATGAAGAGTTAAGATCAATGAAGCCAAATATACAATGAAAATCAAAAAATTTAAATGACAAATTAAAAAACATATAGTTTCGGTTTGCCAAATTACAAACCTTTTTCAAGACTTGCATTGAAAAAGGTTTGTAATTTGACAAACCGAAACTATATGTTTTTTAATTTGTCATTTAAATTTTTTAATTTTCATTGTGTGTTTGGCTTCATTGATCTTAATGATTAAGCCTTTTATATGAATTTATGTTTTTAATTAGAATAGGTTTTTATACAGTATTACATTTTGAGAGAATAAGATATTCTTTGTTAAGATGTTTTGTAGGGATGGAATCTATAACTTTACTTACTCTAATTTTTTGAATTTTGATAATAGTTTTATCAATATACTACATAAAGTGAAACAATTTTTCATGGAAGAAAGGAATTTATGATAGTAAATTTATTTATGTTAATTTCTTTATTTATGACATTTTGTAGAATAGATTTATTGTCATTTTATATTTGATTTGAAATTAGATTAAATTCTACTTTTTGATAATTCTTGGATGAGGATATCAACCTGAACGGGAATTTATTTAATGTTTTATATGTTAGGAGCATCTTTATCTTTAATAATTTGTTTAATATATCATTATGATGAACTGGGGCAGATTATCTTTGTTAATATTAACAAATATAACAGTCAATGTTAGAATGATTTTTTTTATATTTTTATATTACAGCGTTTCTTGTAAAAAGGCCAATATATTTGGCTCATTTGTGTTTATTACCCTAAGGCTCCTGTTGAAGCTCCAATTGTAGGTTTCAGCAGGAATCTTACTAAAGATAAGGTATTATGGACTTCGAATAAATTACATTATTTTAAGCAGATTTATTAGAACTACGTGAATTTTTATTGGTTGAGGATTATTAAGTATGTTTATATTAATTTAATATGTTTAATATAACGAGATATTAAGTCATTAAATTTCTTATTCATCTGTGACTCATATAGAAATAGTTTTACCGTAACTCGTTCTGTTTGAGGATTTATAGGGAGATTAATAACAATAGTAGCACATGGATTAAGCTCATCTGGAATATTTGTTTATCAAATATTATTTATTAGAATTTCAAGATGTTCAAATCCTAAGTTTTAATCAAAATAGATTTTGTTTGAAAATTAGTCGTATACTGAATACAAAATACTCCATTTTAAATATTTGAAAATAATATAGAATGATATAAATGTAATGTTTATTTATTTTTAACATTCTTAGTCTGGAACGGAATACGTCTGATATCGAACGGAATACATCAGATCTGGTAGAATGCATTACCATACAATAGATAAAAAAAAAAACCCTCAACATACTACATTTCAGTAACTTTTATTATAACTGAACATATTTAAAAGTTAAATTCCTTCAAAACCTCATAAGACATTATACCATCCTTGACCCATTAAGACGGAAGTTTGTGGTAATAAAAATCTTTGATGTATGTTAAAAAGAGTTTTGGATTTCTTGGAACGAATTCTTCAGAATTTATTTTCAAAGACTTGAATAAAAAGAGGTGTAATCTACTAATCATTCCTAATTAATAAAAATGAACGTAAAAAAAAAAAAAGTAGACCTTGACCTTCAATTGATTCTTTACATTGAGGTTGATGTACATTGAGTTCATTTATGACATGAATGGATATGGATGAAGAGATCTTTATAAAACACCGTTGAAATCTATTGTCTGTGAATCGGTTCTTCGGTTCTGAAACAAAACAATGAGTAAAATAGAATTATCAAAACTGTGAAATAAGTGGGTTAGAATCTTAACGGGTTTTATGGGTTAATGATGGGTTATGTAATTACCAGAGGAATTGAAATACAGTTTGATTTAATTGTTTGAAGAATTTCTAAAATTTATATAGGCTTGCCGTAGATGTTTATTAGGAAATTGTAGGATATTGTAGAATATATGTCCCATTCCCTTCTTAAGGTTTTTTAAACTAGTTTTCTTTTCTTTATTAATGGATAAAAAATGGAAGAATGGCCTGTTATGTAGAAGAAATTTTACTTATCAAATCCGATAAAATTGCAATGGCTTATCTTTTGTTATGGATACAACTTCTTGCTGAGATATTGAATAAACGATTGAACCAGGAAGTAACAAACTAAGAAAGAGTGATAATGAATTGTTAGCATTTTTATAACATGTAATTGATGTTGAAATCCATTATAATGATTTGCTAACATTTATAGGTGAAACGAAGAGTATATATTTTAATATATTTGTTTCTATTCATAAAGCTACACTTTCTTCATAATATTGAGATAGAATCAGTGTAATTAACTGAAGGATTAATATCTGAATTTATTTTCTTTATTTTTAGATGACACCATTTTGTTCTATTACCATCGTTATTTTTTTTTTTTGTCTATGTTTTCATTTATTGTGAAATCCTGATTTTGAACTTTTAATTATGAAAAAAAAAAAGGAGTAAGGAAAAAAATAACAGTTCTTATTATATAAAATTAGTATATATAAAATATATAATCATTAAATGTGTGTCGAAATCACCATAGCTTTCTGAAAGGTACTGACAGATTAAGAAGCTTTTGCGTTTTCCGTTTCCTTTCGCAGGACCTAGTAAGCAAAGACGACTGTTCTGGACAAGGGATCTTTGATTTCAGAGAAGAAAGAGAAAGAGGCATTGGAAAGAAAATCACATCTTATGTAAGAATTGTAGGTTCGGCTAACTTCAATTTGAGCTTAAAATACGAAGTACTGAACTTTACAAAGATGAACTATATTTGAATAAAATATTACATTAACTGGTTTCTCATTACAGTTCACTTTTCACGTTTCTTTGTTTACATTTCTGAATAAAAAATAAATTTTTAGGACAACATTTCCTTGGGTAATTTTTAATTCACAGCGATGAAGAAAAAACAGTTTAATTTAAATCAACAAAGATGAGTAAAGCACCCCACAGGTGAAGTCAGCAACACGAATTCCTTTGGAAATCCTGATTCATATGAATAACATCTGGGATTTTTGACTGACTGTCACGTGATAGCACAAATTCGTGAGAGCAATGCTCTACATTCATAGAATAGGGTTGGAACTTTCATCAGTAATGTTTACATCACCGATCGATGACATCATAGAAATACTAGAGAGTTCATCATTTAAAAAAAAATCGTGCAAAAAGAAAATCTGCTGAGTTTAAATCAACAACTTTCTATCATTCAATGCCTTTCACTAATGTTATTTTAATATTTTTTTTTTTGCACAGATGAAAAACCTACATTTTCCGTATTGTTAGCGATGTCACAATAGTCCAGTGATATTTAAAATAATTTCCAATCATTTCCTTTTAGATTGTAGTAATTTAAATTACGATCCCTGTCTCAATTAAAATCGACATTTTATTTACTACAGTTTAGTAAATGACAGAATATAAAAGGGGCGTGTCAATTAGAAATTGAGCAATCATTACAGGTATTTCGGCGACATCTGTTGTTGAAAAACTTAACTGTTGTTTTACTGTTCGTAAATTACACATACAAAAATAAAAAAAAAAAAGTAATTACAAAATAAAAGAATGGCTCATTTCAACTGAATGGAAGAAAACAAACTACAAAGCAATGAAAAGTATAATTAATTGCCATCAGTGTAACTTTGTTGTCAGATCGCATTCCATATCGCATATATAACGGAAATACGACAGAATTCTAGTAAAATTAAATATAAGAAAGTATAAAGGTTACTGTTATAGTATAACAGTCAACTAAAAATAAATCTTATATTCAACTGACAAAATGAAGAAAAAATTAATTCTGTTAATACTAATAGGGGCAACCAATTAGTATTAACAGAATTAACGAAATAGGGGCAACCCTCCCCCATAGGAATGTAAAACACTGCAACATTGTACAAAAAGGATGTAAACAATAAATTCTGTTAATATAACATTGACAATATTGTTGGTATTGCGAAGGCTTTAAGGGTAGCCTATTGCTTCAGTTTTGATTTCAAATTTTATGATTAGAAACCTTTAAGTCAAAATTTGCCAATTTGATCTTACCATCACAGATAGAAAACGATTAAAAAAAATTAATGCACATTATAATGATCGAAAAAATTAAAAAAGTTCTATGTCATTCCCGTAGCTTTACTTTCAGGAACGTAGAAAACATCCACGTTACGGAAGTTAAATATCCGAGTATACTTCCTGCTGGAACATCAGACCTTCCACATTCGCCCAAAACGCGATAATCATTGTGTTTATAAAAGGGCTGAGTCAATGCAATAACGAGCTGTAATCATAAGGTGTTTTCAAATCCTCCTTAATGTTATACAAACACCAATGAATTTGTATTCTTAAGTTTGTTTGTTTTTTTTTCTTCCCTCTCTTTCTTCCGAACTTTTTCTCTGTTTCTTCGTCCATCATTAGAGAAATAAGGGTTGTGGTTTGTGTCGTAAAATACGAGAGCTTTCAATTTTATTTTAACACCTTCAATCTGCTGTAATTCTGGCGAATCCAACCAACTGTCTTAAACAGTTTAAAACCAACTGTTTTAAACATTTCATTTATCTGATCTGACTTGTTAGAGACATAACGGTGATTTGTGTATGAATACGGTATCGAATTTATATTAACAGATCTACATTATTAAGATATAAAAATTCACATTTTTATAAATTTATTTCTGACCCTTTCTTTTTATATCAAATATCATGATGATATGGAACGGAACATAGAATTTTGGCAGAAAATAAGGGGCAGGTGACAACCGTATTCATCATTTATATTAATAGCTGCAATTTATTAAATACTTTTTGAACTAGTCTAATTTTCCCTGCTCTAAAATATTAATCGAAAAATAAGGTTATTTAAGAAAATATTATTAATTAGGTATGTTAATTGAATAGTTGTGGTTGAAGGATTAGCTTCAAAATTTATAATGTTTTGTTAATTAGAGACTTATATTCAGAAATTTCTTATGACTTTGTTATATAACCAAAAAAATACAATAAGCTTTATGTATTTATTTTATATTAAGTAAACAGCTTTAATTTTTTAAGATGGAATGTAATTCAACGTGTGCATATTTATGAGTAATGTAATAGGAAAGATATAGGTAAAATTAAAGAATTCGGCAAAATTTGCCTGTTTATCAGGAATGGGGATTCTTGAAACTATAAAGAGATCTGATCAACCCAATGAAAATGTAAATGGCCCCAATGCTCTGATCGTGTGAAGGTAGCATAATCATTCGTCTTTTAATTGTAGAAGGCAATGAATAATGGAGGAAACAGTGAATAATGTTTTATTTTAAGTAGTAAATTTCACTTTTTAGTGAAGATGCTAAAGACAAGAAGACTCCATCAAGTTTTATTATTAGAATGTCGTAAACTAGAGGGAAGTCTTTAAAAGTTGAAGATAATTTTACTGGAGCAATAAATTCTAACTAACTGGTATTTGTCGCAAAAAAAAATAAAAAAATGCTAGAACTCTCTCGAAATACTGGTCAAATTCCATGAAAGTTTAATAATTTATTCACGTTATTATATTTTATGTTATTTTGCTCAAAATCGCTTCCCTCTTTCTTAGTCTATTGCTCTATGTCAATTCTTCAAATCTTTTTCCATATATTTTCAAGCTGTTTTTTTCAGCTTGTTGAAATAGAAAACTAAATTGTATTAGACAGATGCTCGTTCAAATTATTTAAGCTTTCGTTATCTTTCAAAATTTAAATTCTTCATCACTTTGAAAACCAAGGCTGTACAAGGTGTATCTGAAATGTGCTGCCAAACTTAAAGGTTGTAATCAATCATGCAAAACAAAGAATAAATGTCATATAAAGGGTCTGGAAATGCTTTATTTCCAAGATATGAACGTTGCAATAATACATAACAGAGGTGTTGGCCGTACAGTCGCTCAGTTTCACAGAAAGTGCTCGAAATGTCCTCCACCGGCAGCAATGCACGCAATACAACGTCGTTCCACCGACTGCCGAACACGGTCGAAGATGCCAATTGTGTTGCACCCATCAACTATCCGATCATGCAGTGCGTGAGCGTCAGGAACCGGTGTAGTGTACACTAATGCTTTAAGATAACCCCATACGAAAAAGTCTAGAGAGTTTAAACCAGGGGAACGAGCAGGCCATGTCACGATTACTGAGGAGCAATTTAATGACTCTGCGATCGACGTAAACGCCAACACCTCTGTATCGTTTCATCGTTCATATCTTGGAAATAACGCATTTCCAGACCCATGTTTATATGACATTTATTCGTTGTTTTGCATGATTGAATATAACCTTTAAGTTTGGCAGCACATTTCAGGTACACCCTGTATACAAAGTGCACTAAACAGAATTTTTGAATCAAGTCTTGAAGAATTTAAAATTTTCAAGTGTTTTTCGTGTTTGTAGCTTTCATAACATAAAAAATAGTTAATTCCACTATCTAATCCATCGCTCCTCGCACTCCTTCCTTTTTGATTTTGTGGAAATATCACCATCCTTAGCAACAATAATCTCGTCATTACTAGCTGTAAGTAAGGTAAAATTTGTATTTGATATTTAGGGCTACTTTCTGATTTAAATAATAATAATCTAGAAAAACTTAAATAATTTCATGTAAATGTATTATTTTTAATAGTATAAATGCTAATTTTAGCAACTAAACATTTGTACAACTTTTAGGTGAATTAAAAACCATTCATTCTGTACATTAAAAAAAAAAAAAAATGTTCTTGTATTTTTAGTTTTTATGTTTAAGATCTGTTTAAATAAACAAAATAAAAAAAAACAAAACAACAAATCATAAATAAAGTCAAGTATGTAATTGAAACAGATGTGAAGGTATCATAGTCAACGACCATTGAAATACGGGCTTTCACTGATAGATGTCATTAAATACCTGATATATTTGAGATTAAGAGTTGAATGGAGGAGAAGTAAATGGGGATTGGCGTGCGGAGCGAGCAGAGATTCTATGGATTTAGTTTGTGAAAAAATTTGAAGTTTGATCAACAAGAATGTCTGATCGCAAAATCACCATACATGGAAAGCTGTTCCCCACGCACACAGACACACACACACATATACACATATAAAAAAATTGATTAAAAAACACAACAACTGTGTTAAAATGACAACATGAAAGACATTGGTGCAAGTTCTGTGACTGACTTTTTAACTGAGTTCTTGACAGTTCAATAGGTGTTCTGTTGTTAGAAGGTGCTTTTTTTGTATTGCTATTGATTGGTTGAAGTTTTTTCTTTGTTTTGTTTGGTTCTTTTGTTTGGCTCAAGTGTGTCGTTGACCTTGTCTTGAGATGCTTCGTCTCTCCACTGAGCAAAGGAAGTCGTCAATGTCAACTTCTCTCTATTGCGTGACAGATAACGGCTTTTTTTTTCTTTATTTGAGGACTTTATTGTTTTCTTAAACTTCTACAATTTTAATGTATGTCGTAGAAAGAAGATTATTTTTAATCATTCAAAGAATATTAAGTGTTTTTTTTTTTTAAGATCTCAGTAATTAAAAAAATAAATATTACCTAAGCCATTCTATAACCACTCAATTAAGCGTTTAGCTGGAAGAACAGCCTAGTTTCGAAGTGGTTTTAAGCTTTTTTTAATTTTTATTTTATCTTTAGCTAAGTGACTCATCAAATCAGTCCGTCTACGTGTCCTATCTTCCCCCAAATAACTTTTGAATTGAATGGATTTTCATGAAACTTGGTTTGCACATCTAAGAGGCGATCTACCTTATCTAGCTGCTTCAATTTCTTAGCATTTTTATTTGAAATTTTTGCCATTTACAGTAGTTTTCAAAAAAGAAGGGTTTGCCATATATGGTCAATATGTAGCGATCGATTTTGTCTGGAACAAACGTCACCAGTCATGACGTCATCAACTGGAACTCCGAGCAGTCAGTCGAAGATGGCGTCGTTTTGTGATCGCATAAGCGTGATCAAGAAAGGACAAACTTTGCATAGCCAAGCAAGAGGAATAGTGTGGAACGTTTGTAATTCTTTCACTTTTAATTAATATGTATTCGTAACTGTAGAAAATATAAAAACCAGAATGTTTTCGTAATGTTTATAAGATTCAGTTATGGATTTGAGCAATAGATGGCGCTGTTCCATCCTGGAAACATCAATCTATAAGGAAATTACGTCATCAAAAGCTCTTCTTTCATGAACTGAACTGTAGGTCCTTGTCAAGAAATAACCAGTGAAGAAAGTAACACAAATTACCAAAGAAAAGCATTCGAAACATAAGTTGTTTTGTTTTCGGTGATTTTACAAAAATCAAAGAAAAGAAAAGAAAAGCAAGATGTCAGAAAGTATACTTCAAGTTCTTGATGAACTTCCTGTTTATTTATATATTGATTTCATTTTTGCTTTTATTCTTTTCAGGCTTTTTATTTTAATTCTGTTTTCATTTGCTGATATTTTATTTCGTTTGTTTTGGTTCTTGCCAATTGTTTTTGTTTTATTTTATTTATTTCTCTAATTTTCTTTTTCTGCAATCCTTGGTTTTATCGTTAATTTTTTAAGCTTTTGATTTGAGCTTCCAGTGTTGTTTTACTTTTAGAGCTTTGTATAATTAAACTTTACTTTGTTTTTTATAAATTTTTTTAATTCTGTTTAATATAATTCTTGTAATATTAATATTTTATTTTGATTGTTTTCAGGCATTTTGGCTTATTATTATTGAAATATTTGTTTTTGTATATATATTTTATACATTTCTTGGTTTTCTTTTAATTTGGTTAGTTATCTAACTATTTCAATTTCTAAGTATTATTTTTTTTATTAAGTTTGTTTTATTTTATATATTTAATATTATTTTCTAGTTGATTTATTGTCAATTTGCTTTCGTTGGTTTTAGATTAATAACGTTTTTATTAGACGTTAATAACCACACAAATTTAAGGACCATGCACACAAATTCGTCTGTAAACCAAGATATAATAAACTTCACATTACATGTTTCAGATGATGATGAGTCACACCTCGAAACATGTAATGTGAAGTTTATTACATCTTGGTTTATGAAGAATTTGTGTGCATGGTCCTTATTTCTATATATTCCACACAATATGAATGATTATTAACGTTTTTATTAATTTTAAATTTAAGGAGATTTATTTAGGCAATACAATTATTTGGAGAATGTTATGGAAAACCTCTAAACATCAGTTAGAGAAAATTTCAATTATGAACTGGAACACAATATATAGATTTCTTTTCTATAGAACTCTATAACTGAACTCTATATAACTCTAGAACTGAATTTTTATATTCCGAGTCAAGGTGTAGTTGCAGTTCACGACGCTCTTTCTTAGCGCCAATATCATTTTACGAGTACATGACTGAACGAGTACTTATTTCTTCAAAAAAAATGTACGGTTTTGTTTTGTGGTTCCTCGTGTTTTCAATTTACAGTCGGACCTCTATTTAACGAACCTCTATTTTGCGAATTTCTCTATTTTGCGAACTTTTCTTTGGAACCAAGAACATTTTGCTAATGTTCGTAAAATAACCTCCAAATAGCGAAGTGCATTTTCTATTTAACGAACTTTTTCGTGGTATCTATTTTTTTTTTCGGAGGACGAAGATGATATTCCTTAGAGGAAATTAAAGAAATGTGGATACAACTGAGGGGAAAAAGAAGAAATTAACGATGATGTGCTGATTGATGATTATCTTTCACTTGATTTTGAAATTGAGACCTCGGAAACACTAACTGAATCGGATATTTTGGACAGCGTGAAAAATAAAAACAACACAGCTATGAATTGCGATGAAGATGATGATGATGAAAATGGAAATGATCATGATGCAGAAATCAAAAAACCTTCGTATGATGAAATGCTAAAATCATTTGAAACAATCCGACGCAGATTACAGTTTGAAGAAAATACGCCTGAAGGGGTTTTTGGTGCATTGCAAAGATGCGGGACGTACAATGAGCGAAAACACTTTTTCAAAAAGCAAAAAAAACAAAAACAACTCAAACAAAATAAAGAGACTTTTTTAGTAAAACTTAATTCTTAAGTTTTATGTAATAAGCATGTGGTAATGTATGCTTTATGTCATTAAAATTAATACTTTTTTTAATACTATTTATTGTTTATGTATTTTAAATCTATTTTATATAGTTTAAAGTAATTTTAAAAGGTGAATCTCTATTTAACGAATTTTCCATATAACGAACTTTTTTTCGGGATTTAGCGACTTCGTTAAATAGAGGTCCGACTGTAATTCTCTTTATGAATTATCATCGTCGTCTTATTAACATTAAAAACTTTAGAATATTAATCTGAAGATAGAAAGGTAGATTTTCTTTCAGCTTTATACTTGTAAGTTTCTTATGTATTAGCCCAGTTTGTATTTTATCAATAGGGAAGTTGGTCGATACCTTTATGATTTCAGCTTCCTGGATTAAATAGTTTTGATAATGCTGCGTATTAATTTGTTGAGCATACCATAAAGACATCATCTGCTTCTTCGACTTTAAATTGCAGTCTGCTTCTCAAGAGGGATAAATTTTTAATTTGTGATGCATATTAAAAAAATATTATATAAGATTATTACAATCTTATCCTTTTAATCATGGATGTAATGTGTGTTTCGTCTGAGGATCTAACGTGAGCTGCTTTTTACGATGGGCAACGGCTGTCTTCGTGCTGTGTCGAGGCCAAAGGCAAAAAGTGCTTTATCCCGAGTGTTGGAAAAAAAAAGATATTACATGGACAGAACTGTGATTATTTTTTATGCGTTTTTAATATTAAAAAATAATTATTATTATTAATGATAATAATAATATAAAATAAATCTAGAAAATGGAACATGACGAATTAGCATCGAAAAATATTAAAATTTAAAATTTTCAAATCTCTCAATAATTTGCTATCATGCAATAAAATAATACTTCTTTTATTTTTTTAATTTATTAATGGCACATTTTTAATTTCGTAAATCATATGTTACGATAATCCATACAAAGGTTTCACATTTATTGATAATGAAGTTTTATTGATTTATTGACAGAGTCATGTATATATTTGTTTTATATATATACTCTAGTTAAAGCAATCTATTTTTGTTTTCCTTATATGTAATGAAATATTATCACGTTGATTTGTATTTTGCAGATTCACTCATAACTTATCTGTAATTATATTTGTGTGTGAATAAGTAAGTAACACAGCCCACTTCCAATAGGAGGGTAGTTTGTTTTTTTATAACTGAAATAATGCTCATCAATTAAATGTCGAAAGTGATGATTCATGTTACTAAAATTTTCAGACAAGCCCAAATCTGACCTGCTACATGCGCAACTATTTCTTTGCATTTCAACAATGCAAAACTGCAAAATCAACGACTATCCTACTTTTAGATCACTAGTAAGAATTCCAGAGATACTCTATTGTTGCTATTTTATTATGGGAAGTAAAAAGTTGGAGGTAATACTTCCAAACTTCCAGGAACTGAAGTAATGAAAGCCAAGTATAACAATATGAGTTAGTTATTTGTGACATACATAATAATGATAAAAAATTATGAAAATGTATTGCTGTAGTTTACCATTACATACCATACAGGCTAACAGTGGCACTAAGGATCGCCAGAAGATATTATGAAAGAAATGTTCTATCCGAAAAATGGAAAAAAATCTAGGATTTTGGATCTTTTTTTTTGGTTGGAAAGTTCATCGCTTTTTTTGTATTTCCCTTCCCCCCCGCCTGAAAAGGATACGACAATTTGTATTCTCTTTTTGAGGTTAAATGTCTGCTACCAGCAATAACCCCTTCCCCTTTCATAATCTTGGGTGTCTACGGTCGAGGGTCATGTACTGGTTTAGGGTCGTCCACAAAAAAAAAAAAAAGGTTAGGAATCGCTGCTATGCAGTTTAGAGATCAGAAAAAAAAGAGTTAGGAAGAAAGAAATGAAGAACTCTTGGGTATAAACCCTACAGCTCTTGATAAAACAAATTCTAATATTTCTAAACATATTAAACGACTGTTCAATATAATGTCATAACAACTTAACAGGGGAAGAAATAAAAGAATATATTAATATTTAAAACGAAGATTTTCTTATTAATTAACAAATTCTCAATTAATTTCCTAAATAAGAATCAATTAGCAACTTTTGAATTTTTTTTTTTTTTTTGCATTTGATAGATAAGCTATATATCTAAGTTGCTATTATATATTACATATATAGCTTACATTAAGTTGTTATGACTTATATTAAGTAGTTATTATATATTAATGTAAGTCGTAATTAAAGGAAAGACCTGTCAAACTAAATTTTCAAATAATCTACAAACATAAAATTATTATAGAAGATTCCTTTTGATCTTTATGTATCTCTGATTATCTCAAAAATTGGTATGAAACATTTAAGAGAATTTCTAAATTTTATTAAATTAACTTTCCTGAAGGGTAATAAATGTACGATAAACTTCATTTAACTATTACATAGCAAACATAAATTAAACGTAATTTATTAATATAGTTTAAATTTGTTTAAAGTGTGGCAATAATTGAATATAAATAAATAATAAAAACCCACACATGCGTTAAAATTACATTTAATGGTGTAAGTTGTCTTTTATTAAATGTAATTTTAACGTATGTGTGAGGTTTTATTATTTATTTGTTATTAAATATAGTTTGTTTGTAACTAAGTATATTCATTACTTATCAAGAAAGTTAGCTCTTGGTTAAATTAATTTTCAACGATATTATTTATATTCTATTTTATTTTATAACTTAGAAATTCCTTAAGTATCCTCCTTTGAACTCCTTGCTTTCTTCCTAATACATAAACTCTTATCTATTTTAACAAGCTTTTTTTGTTTGTTTGTTAATACCCAGTGGAAATCAATATCTCTTATACCTTTCTTCCTTCCTCTTTCCGTCTAATTCGTTTCCTTCCATTTAATCTTCTTTAACTTTTTCAGAAGCAATTGCCAATCAATCTCATTTCCTTTTCCTCCCTCACGATTTCAATCAAATTTCTTAAAACGATTTCGTTATTGTTTCTTCCTCAATCTCTAATGACTTTTCCTTTGATCATCAGTCTTTTCGTTTTGGCAACGAATTCCTTCTGCACTTGTTTATTTTCCACCTGAATTTCCGGTTAGACGATCGTCTTACCAAATCCTTTCCAAATCCTTTCCAAATGTAATATATGGTTACACGAGGAAAAATAAAATATTAGGTTAACTAACTTTAGTTATAAATAAATAGGTCAAGACAAAAAAAATAATGACAGCTTTAATTTTTGTTGGATCTCATGATTGCTCTCCTGTTCTAAACCACTCCCTTCCAGTTTTAATGTTTACTTAATTATTTGTTTAAAATTTAAGATGTAATTAATAGTATCTTCCTTTTTTTCTTTTTCTTGTTATTTATATTTAGGCAAGAAAAATAATACATTATTATCTTCATTTGTTACTTCTTATTTTTCGGTAAAACGAATGCCTAAAATATCTTTTATTTATTTTTGTTATGACATTATAATTCCTATATCTTTTTCCTAGTATTTTCCTTGTATTTAATTAATAAAAATTAAATGTCCAACTTCCAAATATTTCTAAAAATTTTAAACGAGAAAAGAATTATATTCTTTTATTTATAAAATATTTGACTATAGTGAACATCATAACAGGGAAGACCTATAAGGAATATATTAACATTTATAATAGCAAAAAATATAAAGAAATAAACAATTTCCTAGATTGTATTTTATCATACAATATAAATTGAATGATTTTTTAATTTATTAACTATTATAGTTAATGAATCCAATTCTCAACATGTCATTTTAAAAATCGACATTGTAAACCACTGAAATAATTTTACAGTCTGCAGTATAAATATACCGGAATAAACAATTCATTGAATTTTTTTTTTTTATTTACTTTTTCTTTTTAGTTTTACATGTTTTATTTCGGCTTACTATTATGTTTGATCTTTAACAGTATTCTGAACCAAATCATAAGAAATTAGGTTGGAGAATTGCTTTTGCTTGCTTTGAAATAAAATGAGTTGAAGTCTGGAAAAGGAAATGGGCAGATCTGCCTCACCCTGTATAGCGTTAAGGTATATACGTAAGGAAAGATCTCCATCAATAGAGCATTTTTTATCATTACGACTTATCTCAATTATTAGTCCGTCCGGAGTTATATATGTCTAGATATCATTTTTGAGTGATTGATTGTGGTGAATGTGGTGGCAGGGAAGCCAACCACCTACAGGCGGGGGGTGCTTGACTGTAGGTGGTTGGCTTCACATTCACTACAATCAATCAATCGCACTGTTAATAATTATTATACGTAATTAATAATTAATATTATCATTTATTTCAAGTAAATAATAATTATTTACATGTAATAAATGAAAATAATATTTATTGTTACTGAAAATAATTATTAAATGATAATTAATTAATACATCCGGGAAGTAAGATGTCAACGAGATAAGTCATATCAAGACTTATAAATCTCCGAACAGACTAATAATTAATTGCGACGAGTCGTAATAATAACATATGTTCTATGTAAGGAGATCTTTCTGTAGGTATATATCTTCTCACTACACAGGGTGGGGCAAATTCCCATAGGGTTTGCCCATTCTCCTTTAATGTTATTATCAAACATTTAATGGCAACAATAAAACAAAAATGACAGACATCCAAATGCAAACTATTAAAGTTATTAAAATTTGGAAAAAAAAATCATAACTCGTAGTGAAATCTTCTTTCTTCTCAAAAATCTATTCAAATCTTCCTATTTTTCTTCTTCTTCTTATTTATATTTAGGCAAGAAACGTAGCGTATTTGTTTTGTTTTTGACTTTACCATCCTTCATGTTACTGGATTTTTTTC
>JAFIDM010098012.1:0-19882 GCA_023159025.1 Thereuonema tuberculata | reverse complement strand
AACCTTTTTAAAATAAGAAGGTGAAAGAAAAAGAACGAAAGAAAAAAGGGTTTGTATTTTATAGATTGCACTAGAATGTCTCTGATTCCCCTGAATGAGAAGTGTGTCCTATCTAAAGTCTGAGAGCCTACGAAAATGGAAGAAATTTAGAATACTATTTTAAACTCGTAAAAACTTTCTAAAAATGATAACTCATGAAATATTTAAGAAAGGTAAAACTTTACTAGTACATGAAAGCTACTGAACTAAGATCTAGAACATTCTATTCTATTGACCTAGACATTAAGATTCCTGGGACAAAAACACACCATTAAGCATTGTCAAAAAATTATTAATTGAGGAAGTAAAATTCGTAATCACCTTTGCTACCCAATGGGAATTGTGTTTCCTTAGTAAACATTGAACTCAATTAAAAGGTTTGGTAAAAAATGGCCTTATAATTTTGAATTATTTACCCTATTCATTTTTCTGTAACTAAGCCCGTAAAGTTGAGCCTAAAGGCATGCAGCTGTCAATATTTTACTGTTGGTAAAATACAATTTTCTGATTCTTATAAAATGTTACGAATTTTTCATCAAATACACTCAAAATAAGAAGTGAATTGTCAGTGAGACTATTGAAACATGCGTTGTTATATTGAGGAGAAAAAATCATGGCAGTAATTTACATTTATAGTATCCCGTTTTAACTTTACTTTTTTAATAATTCTATATCAGGTTATTTTCAAATAAACGATCATGAAAACAACCGCTGCAATGAATAGCCAATATATTGAAAACATTGGAAGGTAGCGCCATCTGTGAACAAAATTTTGTACTCAGTATTGGAAAGAGAAGGTTACTGTAATACGAGTTCTACATTTTATTTCTTTCTGAAATTCATTCATGTCAATAAGATGTTAAGAACTTTAGATATGCTTAGAAAACATAAATAAAGCTAATTAAGTTTGTTTTGACAATATTGTTATAATGTTTTCCTTCTTTCAATTCAGTTGGGTTTATCATAACTCGTATTTTCTATCCAATAACTTTTTAATTACAGGTGCTGTACAGGTACTGTACCCCCCTACTTATCAACCAATCGACATACGAGCATTCGCATTTACCATCGAAATTTTCAAAAAAACAAAACATAACAAAAACCGAACATTTAATTAAAAAAAAAGGTGAATATTTCTAATATTCCTCGAATATATATTTATTATGAAATCTTTCAAAATATTTATAAATAAAATAATTGGCAATAGGAAGAAAAAAGGTCCTCCGCAAATCAAAACTAAAAGCAAAAATACACATCAAATAAAATAAAAGAAAATTTATGTGCTGGCCTCCGTCAGCCTCAATGAAATTTCTATGCGCATTAACAACGAATGCATTAAAAAAAAAAAAAAAAAAAAAAAACAAACAGTTTTCCTTGACTACGATTTAACTAAAGGGTTCCAAAATAATAAAAAATCGACTTAATTTCCATGGTTCAATGTTCTACAATAAAATGTCTGATCGGGAAATGTCGAATTTGACAAATTCATGTTTGCTAAATTGTGTGGAATTCACTTTAGTTACCTTTTTTTCTAAGTAAATTTATTCCTTTAAGGCTTCCGTATCTCTCTTTTGAAAGAAGATCAACGGAATGTGGCGCCATCTAGTGATGGCACTATAAACTTATTAACTCACGATTTTATATGAAATATTGAGCGTTCGTCCTAAGGGATTGTCTCACGAAACTATTAGTTTTCACAAAATTAACATAAATGTCTGGCATTATAAAATTTCAGTGTTATATTGTTAAAATAAAATAGGAACAACATATAACTGGCTTATTTTCTGACTCTTATTTTGTGTTGTTTCCGTGTTAGTGTTCTAAGTTTCTCAGTTCAAAAAGTTGAAATTCAAATTCTGGTTCATAGATGGCGTTACTTTCTGTGTATGTTCCTAAATTAGAAGGGCTTCGTAATGTCTTCAACTTTTGTAATTAACGTCGTTTTCCTCTAACTAAAATTTTGAGGAAACTTCTTAATGTTAACTAAACTTATATTGTGTTTTATTATCCATTCAAGTATGTTTTAGCCATTAGATGAAGAGCAGCACCATTGTTTAGCCTTTCTATGCCTAATTCTGATTTTAATCAAAAGATGGCGCTAATAAACAAACCTCAAGTAGAAATCTGTCGAAGATATATGTATAGGGTAAAACGTTAAAATAAATAAATAAATAAATAAATAATCTTCAATTAATACTGCGATTTTCAGACAAACCAATTGCAGCAATAGTATAATAAAAAAAATTAAATAAATTAAACTAGAAAATTATCGTTGGGACAATTATTGAAATAATTAATTTATCAGAATAAAGATATTGTAATAGGTGTGCATCTCTAAAGGTCTATAGGTCCAATAGGTCCAAATTCCCTATAAATTAATCTACGGAAGCTCTCCAAAAGTAATCTATTTTTGACATATGAATTTCACTTTTCTAAGATTCATGCATTTAGTAGAGATACATGCGATGTAACGGTAGTTATATTCTTCTCCATGCATTAACGCTTTCCAAAAGAACTTTTTAAAACCTATAATCTGAATGCTATTCTCTTAAATAAAAAACATCTTAATAAAAATTAATTATTTAAAACGATAATATGGCGCCTAGTATTATTAATGATATATCTATAAAAGGCTATTATCTTTGTAAATATGGGAAGACTTGTAGAAGGATATCAGAGCATAAAAGATTAAAAAAAAAATAGATTTAATTTTTTTATACCGCAGATGATGACAATAACTGAAAACTTATTTATTCTAGAAATTGAAATTTTAAAAGTAGATGTAACTTGTAATAAGAAAGATACCCGTTGATCTTGGCAAAACTCAGACCAAGACTTTAACAAGCTAAGGAGGAAATAAACAATTTTTTTGAACAGTGTTTTATACCCTTTTACCAAGAGAGTATACGTCTTGTTCCAGTCTCTGAACACATTAAAATCCCTTACTAGCAAAGAAAAATTCCCAATTAAAAGGATATGTAAAGAAACTGTTGGGATTAAAACAGGATTAAATTACAGAGAGGATAACTTTGATTCGTCATCTGATTCTGTAGATAGAGCAACGACTAATATCTGTTGTTATTTCTGTTTCTTTTACTGAATTATTGATGTTTTTATTTGTATTTTCTTGTTACTTAATTCTGAATTGGCTTTTCTTGCTTTTGTTTTCTTTGCGTTAACTGATTTCTTATTTCGAATTTACATTTTTGAGGATATTTAATTTCCCTAATTTCCTTTGACTTTTTTATTCATTTTATTTACTTCGTTTTTAATGTTATGGTTTATTAATTACTATTTTGTTATGTATCAGAAGTGGTATATCGTGCAATTTAAGTAAAATCTCAGCTAATGATTTAACTTTAAACTCTGTTCTTGTCTCTAAAAATAAATAAAGTCATTGATTATTTTCTCTGATTAATTATATAACAATTTAATACATTCTTTAAATACCATATTGAAAACTTGGATATCTCTACTTTAATATTTCAATTTTTGATGATTAAAATAAAAAAATACGTATATTTACATAAATGCCAATTACAGATGGTACCAATTACAAAGCATCCTGTACCTTGGTGTAACCTTTACAAAATCTCTTTAACAATCACCTATTAATCTTCTTTAAGGTTTATCTCTTAAGAGATAAGATAACAAGGTAAGTCATGCTTTAAGCACTCGGGCACAACAGGATAAACAGTTATTTTGCATAATGATTACTTTTATTCTCTTTTATTTTAATATTTATCTTAGTCTTAGATCTAATTTAAATTTAAGGTAAACAGCTTTACATTTCCGAAAATACTTACTAAGCAGTATAAGAGAAGCTATGCAGGGAATTCTGGAAGTTTCCGAAAGTTAATTTCCCTTGAGGATGTCTTTTACTTAATGGTAAAATATTTTACATAATTTTCAAAGTTCTTAGGCTTAAATAAAATAGAAACATGATTTGTTAAAATCAATTTGTTAAAACATGATTTATGCCTTACTTCTTGGATATATATATATATATATAGCCAGATTTTGCAGAGGTAAACTTTGTAGGTGTGTTTTTGTCCTTTTTATATTACGTACATCACTTAATAGGCATGGTTTCCATTTAAATTCATATATAGTTCCTGATTTTTTCGTAGGGAAATTGATTAGCTGCCATCTTTATTCAGTATGGAGCTTTATGACAAAAAAAATCTAATATTTCAGGCATTGTTTTTTTCCTTATTAGACATCTCAGTTCTCCAATTTCATATTTTTTTACATCATTTATTTCTAGTTAGATGCTTAAATAAATAGGGTGATTCCAAAAGCTGGGTCAAAAATTTAGCTTTAGGTTCTACTCATGAAACCAAACAAAAAAGTTCCTGTAAACATGGGTCCTGAAATGAATAGTTTTCGAGAAAAACGTATTATATCATTATTCAATGCATGTGTTGGTTCTTGTTTTGTGTTGTTGGCACAGTATCATGTGAGAAAACGTATTGCAAATAATCATAAAATGAAATACAAATAAGCAAAATAGGGAACGAATGATTTAATAAACAGCGTTGAATAAAACACATGTCAATAAATTAGCGAATAGGAATGAAGTTAAACACGGCTGCAGCAACAATTAATTTTTTTTTGACTCTTATAACAATACAATGATTACTGCAAACTCGTTTTGCGCGAAAACTATTCATTTCTGGATCCATTAATTACTTGTTTTTTTGTTTACAACACTATTTCTTATTAAGAAATAAGTTTTTTAATTTAATTAAAATATTAAGTTTTCTCTTCTGTTTTAAAGGAAACCTAATGAAGATTTACAAATCTGAGTTTTATTTTAAACTATTAAAACTAATGATAATATGGAGGACTTCTTTGATGATACTTTTTCTTATTCTTTAAATTGTATAAGATGATTAAGCCTTCATGGGTGGTTTTACGTGCGCTATGAAGAGTTAAGATCAATGAAGCCAAATACACAATGAAAATTAAAAAAATTAAATGACAAATTAAAAATCATACAGTTTCGGTTTGCCAAATTACAAACCTTTTTCAAGACTTGCATTGAAAAAGGTTTGTAATTTGACAAATCGAAACTGTACGTTTTTTAATTTGTCATTTAAATTTTTTAATTTTCATTGTGTGTTTGGCTTCATTGATCTTAATGATTAAGCCTTTTATATGAATTTATGTTTTTAATTAGAATAGGTTTTTATACAGTATTATATTTTGAGAGAATAAGATATTCTTTGTTAAGATGTTTTGTAGGGATGGAATCTATAACTTTACTTACTCTAATTTTTTGAATTTTGATAATAGTTTTATCAATATACTACATAAAGTGAAACACAATTTTTCATGGAAGAAAGGAATTTATGATAGTAAATTTATTTATGTTAATTTCTTTATTTATGACATTTTGTAGAATAGATTTATTGTCATTTTATATTTGATTTGAAATTAGATTAAATTCTACTTTTTGATAATTCTTGGATGAGGATATCAACCTGAACGGGAATTTATTTAATGTTTTATATGTTAGGAGCATCTTTATCTTTAATAATTTGTTTAATATATCATTATGATGAACTGGGGCAGATTATCTTTGTTAATATTAACAAATATAAAAGTTAATGTTAGAATTATTTTTTTTATATTTTTCTATTACAGCGTTTCTTGTAAAAAGGCCAATATATTTGGCTCATTTGTGTTTATTACCCTAAGGCTCCTGTTGAAGCTCCAATTGTAGGTTTCAGCAGGAATCTTACTGAAGATAAGGTATTATGGACTTCGAATAAATTACATTATTTTAAGCAGATTTATTAGAACTACGTGAATTTTTATTGGTTGAGGATTATTAAGTATGTTTATATTAATTTAATATGTTTAATATAGCGAGATATTAAGTCATTAAATTTCTTATTCATCTGTGACTCATATAGAAATAGTTTTACCGTAACTCGTTCTGTTTGAGGGTTTATAGGGAGATTAATAACAATAGTAGCACATGGATTAAGCTCATCTGGAATATTTGTTTATCAAATATTATTTATTAGGATTTAAAGATATTCAAATCCTAAGTTTTAATCAAAATAGATTTTGTTTGAAAATTTGTCGCATACTGAATACAAAATACTCCATTTTAAATATTAGAAAATAATATAGAATGATATAAATGTAATGTTTATTTATTTCTAACATTCTTAGTCTGGAACGGAATACGTCTGGTATCGAACGGAATACATCAGATCTATAGAATGCATTACCATACAATAGATAAAAAAAAACCCTCAAAATACTATATTTCAGTAACTTTTATTATAACTGAACTTATTTAAAAGTTAAATTCCTTCAAAACCTCATAAGACATTATACCATCCTTGACCCATAAAGACGGAAGTTTGTGGTAATAAAAATCTTTGATGTATGTTAAAAAGAGTTCTGGATTTCTTGGAACGAATTCTTCAGAATTTATTTTCAAAGACTTGAATAAAAAGAGGTGTAATCTACTAATCATTCCTAATTAATAAAAATGAACGTAAAAAAAAGTAGACCTTGACCTTCAATTGATTCTTTACATTGAGGTTGATGTACATTGAGTTCATTTATGACATGAATGGATATGGATGAAGAGATCTTTATAAAACACCGTTGAAATCTATTGTCTGTGAATCGGTTCTTCGGTTCTGAAACAAAACAATGCGTTAAATAGAATTATCAAAACTGTGAAATAAGTGGGTTAGAATCTTAACGGGTTTTATGGGTTAATGATGGGTTATGTAATTACCAAAGGAATTGAAATAAAGTTTGATTTAATTGTTTGAAAAACTTATAAAATTTTATATAGGTTTGCCGTAGATGTTTATTAGGAAATTGTAGGATATTGTATAAAATACGTCCCATTCCATTCTTAATGTTTTTTAAACTAGTTCTCTTTTCTTTTTTAATGGATAAAAAATGGAAGAATTCCCTGTTATGTAGAAGAAATTTTACTTTTCCAGTCCGATGAAATTGCAATGGCTTATCTTTTGTTATGGATACAGTTTCTTGCTGAGATATTGAATAAACGATTGAAGCAATAAACGATTGAAGAGTGATAATGAATTGTTAGCATTTTTATAACATGTAATTGATGTTGAAATCTATTATAATGATTTGCTAACTTTATAAGTGAAACGAAGAGTATATATTTTAATATATTTGTTTCTATTCATAAAGCTACACATTCTTCGTAATATTGAGATAGAATCAGTGTAATTAACTGAAGGATTAATATTTGAATTTATTTTCTTTAGTTTTAGATGACACCATTTTGTTCTATTACCATCGTTATTTTTTTTTTGTCTATGTTTCCATTTATTGTGAAATCCTGATTTTGAACTTTTAATTATGAAAAAAAGGAGTAAGGAAAAAATAACAGTTCTTATTATACATAATTAGTATATATAAAATCTATAATCATTAAATGTGTGTCGAAATCACCATAGCTTTCTGAAAGGTACTGACAGATTCGGAAGCTTTTCATTTTCCGTTTCCTTTCGCAGGACCTAGTAAGAAAAGACGACTGTTCTGGACAAGGGATCTTTGATTTCAGAGAAGAAAAAGAAAGAGGCATTGGAAAGAAAATCACATCTTATGTAAGAATTGTAGGTTCGGCTAACTTCAATTTGAGCTTATAATACGAAGTACTGAACTTTACAAAGATGAACTATATTTGAATAAAACATTATTTTAACTGGTTCCTCATTACAGTTCACTTTTCACGTTTCTTTGTTTAATTTCCTGAATAAAAAAATACATTTTTAGGACAGCATTTCCTCGGGTTTTTTTCTTAATGCACAGCGAAGAAGAAAAAACAGTTTAATTTAAATCAACAAAGATGAGTAAAGCACCCACAGGTGAAGTCAGCAACACGAATTCCTTTGGAAATCCTGATTCATATGAATAACATCTGGGATTTTTGACTGACTGTCACGTGATAGCACAAATTCGTGAGAGCAATGCTCTACATTCATAGAATAGGGTTGGAACTTTCATCAGTAATGTTTACATCACCGATCGATGACATCATAGAAATACTAGAGAGTTCATCATTTAAAAAAAAATCGTGCAAAAAGAAAATCTGCTGAGTTTAAATCAACAACTTTCTATCATTCAATGCCTTTCACTAATGTTATTTTAATATTTTTTTTTTGCACAGATGAAAAACCTACATTTTCCGTATTGTTAGCGATGTCACAATAGTCCAGTGATATTTAAAATAATTTCCAATCATTTCCTTTTAGATTGTAGTAATTTAAATTACGATCCCTGTCTCAATTAAAATCGACATTTTATTTACTACAGTTTAGTAAATGACAGAATATAAAAGGGGCGTGTCAATTAGAAATTGAGCAATCATTACAGGTATTTCGGCGACATCTGTTGTTGAAAAACTTAACTGTTGTTTTACTGTTCGTAAATTACACATACAAAAATAAAAAAAAAAAAAGTAATTACAAAATAAAAGAATGGCTCATTTCAACTGAATGGAAGAAAACAAACTACAAAGCAATGAAAAGTATAATTAATTGCCATCAGTGTAACTTTGTTGTCAGATCGCATTCCATATCGCATATATAACGGAAATACGACAGAATTCTAGTAAAATTAAATATAAGAAAGTATAAAGGTTACTGTTATAGTATAACAGTCAACTAAAAATAAATCTTATATTCAACTGACAAAATGAAGAAAAAATTAATTCTGTTAATACTAATAGGGGCAACCAATTAGTATTAACAGAATTAACGAAATAGGGGCAACCCTCCCCCATAGGAATGTAAAACACTGCAACATTGTACAAAAAGGATGTAAACAATAAATTCTGTTAATATAACATTGACAATATTGTTGGTATTGCGAAGGCTTTAAGGGTAGCCTATTGCTTCAGTTTTGATTTCAAATTTTATGATTAGAAACCTTTAAGTCAAAATTTGCCAATTTGATCTTACCATCACAGATAGAAAACGATTAAAAAAAATTAATGCACATTATAATGATCGAAAAAATTAAAAAAGTTCTATGTCATTCCCGTAGCTTTACTTTCAGGAACGTAGAAAACATCCACGTTACGGAAGTTAAATATCCGAGTATACTTCCTGCTGGAACATCAGACCTTCCACATTCGCCCAAAACGCGATAATCATTGTGTTTATAAAAGGGCTGAGTCAATGCAATAACGAGCTGTAATCATAAGGTGTTTTCAAATCCTCCTTAATGTTATACAAACACCAATGAATTTGTATTCTTAAGTTTGTTTGTTTTTTTTTCTTCCCTCTCTTTCTTCCGAACTTTTTCTCTGTTTCTTCGTCCATCATTAGAGAAATAAGGGTTGTGGTTTGTGTCGTAAAATACGAGAGCTTTCAATTTTATTTTAACACCTTCAATCTGCTGTAATTCTGGCGAATCCAACCAACTGTCTTAAACAGTTTAAAACCAACTGTTTTAAACATTTCATTTATCTGATCTGACTTGTTAGAGACATAACGGTGATTTGTGTATGAATACGGTATCGAATTTATATTAACAGATCTACATTATTAAGACATAAAAATTCACATTTTTATAAATTTATTTCTGACCCTTTCTTTTTATATCAAATATCATGATGATATGGAACGGAACATAGAATTTTGGCAGAAAATAAGGGGCAGGTGACAACCGTATTCATCATTTATATTAATAGCTGCAATTTATTAAATACTTTTTGAACTAGTCTAATTTTCCCTGCTCTAAAATATTAATCGAAAAATAAGGTTATTTATGAAAATATTATTAATTAGGTATGTTAATTGAATAGTTGTGGTTGAAGGATTAGCTTCAAAATTTATAATGTTTTGTTAATTAGAGACTTATATTCAGAAATTTCTTATGACTTTGTTATATAACCAAAAAAATACAATAAGCTTTATGTATTTATTTTATATTAAGTAAACAGCTTTAATTTTTTAAGATGGAATGTAATTCAACGTGTGCATATTTATGAGTAATGTAATAGGAAAGATATAGGTAAAATTAAAGAATTCGGCAAAATTTGCCTGTTTATCAGGAATGGGGATTCTTGAAACTATAAAGAGATCTGATCAACCCAATGAAAATGTAAATGACCCCAATGCTCTGATCGTGTGAAGGTAGCATAATCATTCGTCTTTTAATTGTAGAAGGCAATGAATAATGGAGGAAACAGTGAATAATGTTTTATTTTAAGTAGTAAATTTCACTTTTTAGTGAAGATGCTAAAGACAAGAAGACTCCATCAAGTTTTATTATTAGAATGTCGTAAACTAGAGGGAAGTCTTTAAAAGTTGAAGATAATTTTACTGGAGCAATAAATTCTAACTAACTGGTATTTGTCGCAAAAAAAAAAATAAAAAAATGCTAGAACTCTCTCGAAATACTGGTCAAATTCCATGAAAGTTTAATAATTTATTCACGTTATTATATTTTATGTTATTTTGCTCAAAATCGCTTCCCTCTTTCTTAGTCTATTGCTCTATGTCAATTCTTCAAATCTTTTTCCATATATTTTCAAGCTGTTTTTTTCTGCTTGTTGAAATAGAAAACTAAATTGTATTAGACAGATGCTCGTTCAAATTATTTAAGCTTTCGTTATCTTTCAAAATTTAAATTCTTCATCACTTTGAAAACCAAGGCTGTACAAGGTGTATCTGAAATGTGCTGCCAAACTTAAAGGTTGTAATCAATCATGCAAAACAAAGAATAAATGTCATATAAAGGGTCTGGAAATGCTTTATTTCCAAGATATGAACGTTGCAATAATACATAACAGAGGTGTTGGCCGTACAGTCGCTCAGTTTCACAGAAAGTGCTCGAAATGTCCTCCACCGGCAGCAATGCACGCAATACAACGTCGTTCCACCGACTGCCGAACACGGTCGAAGATGCCAATTGTGTTGCACCCATCAACTATCCGATCATGCAGTGCGTGAGCGTCAGGAACCGGTGTAGTGTACACTAATGCTTTAAGATAACCCCATACGAAAAAGTCTAGAGAGTTTAAATCAGGGGAACGAGCAGGCCATGTCACGATTACTGAGGAGCAATTTAATGACTCTGCGATCGACGTAAACGCCAACACCTCTGTATCGTTTCATCGTTCATATCTTGGAAATAACGCATTTCCAGACCCATGTTTATATGACATTTATTCGTTGTTTTGCATGATTGAATATAACCTTTAAGTTTGGCAGCACATTTCAGGTACACCCTGTATACAAAGTGCACTAAACAGAATTTTTGAATCAAGTCTTGAAGAATTTAAAATTTTCAAGTGTTTTTCGTGTTTGTAGCTTTCATAACATAAAAAATAGTTAATTCCACTATCTAATCCATCGCTCCTCGCACTCCTTCCTTTTTGATTTTGTGGAAATATCACCATCCTTAGCAACAATAATCTCGTCATTACTAGCTGTAAGTAAGGTAAAATTTGTATTTGATATTTAGGGCTACTTTCTGATTTAAATAATAATAATCTAGAAAAACTTAAATAATTTCATGTAAATATATTATTTTTAATAGTATAAATGCTAATTTTAGCAACTAAACATTTGTACAACTTTTAGGTGAATTAAAAACCATTCATTCTGTACATTAAAAAAAAAAAATGTTCTTGTATTTTTAGTTTTTATGTTTAAGATCTGTTTAAATAAACAAAATAAAAAAAAAAAACAACAAATCATAAATAAAGTCAAGTATGTAATTGAAACAGATGTGAAGGTATCATAGTCAACGACCATTGAAATACGGGCTTTCACTGATAGATGTCATTAAATACCTGATATATTTGAGATTAAGAGTTGAATGGAGGAGAAGTAAATGGGGATTGGCGTGCGGAGCGAGCAGAGATTCTATGGATTTAGTTTGTGAAAAAATTTGAAGTTTGATCAACAAGAATGTCTGATCGCAAAATCACCATACATGGAAAGCTGTTCCCCACGCACACAGACACACACACACATATACACATATAAAAAAATTGATTAAAAAGCACAACAACTACGGTGTTAAAATGACAACAAAAAAGACATTGGTGCGAGTTCTGTGACTGACTTTTTAACTGAGTTCTTGACAGTTCAATAGGTGTTCTGTTGTTAGAAGGTGCTTTTTTTGTATTGCTATTGATTGGTTGAAGTTTTTTTCTTCTTTGTTTTGTTTGGTTCTTTTGTGTTGATTCAAGTGTGTCGTTGACCTTGTCTTGAGATGCTTCGTCTCTCCACTGAGCAAAGGAAGTCGTCAATGTCAACTTCTCTCTATTGCGTGACAGATAACGGCTTTTTTTTTCTTTATTTGAGGACATTATTGTTTTCTTAAACTTCTACAATTTTAATGTATGTCGTAGAAAGAAGGCTATTTTTAATCATTCAAAGAATATTAAGTGTTTTTTTTTTTTTAAGATCTGAGTAATTAAAAAAATAAATATTACCTAAGCCATTCTATAACCACTCAATTAAGCGTTTAGCTGGAAGAACAGCCTAGTTTCGAAGTGGTTTTAAGCTTTTTTTAATTTTTATTTTATCTTTAGCTAAGTGACTCATCAAATCAGTCCGTCTACGTGTCCTATCTTCCCCCAAATAACTTTTGAATTGAATGGATTTTCATGAAACTTGGTTTGCACATCTAAGAGGCGATCTACCTTATCTAGCTGCTTCAATTTCTTAGCATTTTTATTTGAAATTTTTGCCATTTACAGTAGTTTTCAAAAAAGAAGGGTTTGCCATATATGGTCAATATGTAGCGATCGATTTTGTCTGGAACAAACGTCACCAGTCATGACGTCATCAACTGGAACTCCGAGCAGTCAGTCGAAGATGGCGTCGTTTTGTGATCGCATAAGCGTGATCAAGAAAGGACAAACTTTGCATAGCCAAGCAAGAGGAATAGTGTGGAACGTTTGTAATTCTTTCACTTTTAATTATTATGTATTCGTAACTGTAGAAAATATAAAAACCAGAATGTTTTCGTAATGTTTATAAGATTCAGTTACGGATTTGAGCAATAGGTGGCGCTGTTACGTCCTGGAAACATCAGTCTATAAGGAAATTACGTCATCAAAAGCTCTTCTTTCATGAACTGAACTGTAGGTCCTTGTCAATAAATAACCAGTGAAGAAAGTAACACAAATTCCCAAAGAAAAGCATTTGAAACATAAGTTGTTTTGTTTTCGTGATTTTACAAAAATCAAAGAAAAGAAAAGAAAAGCAAGATGTCAGAAAGTAGACTTCAAGTTCTTGATGAACTTCCTGTTTATTTATGTATTGATTTCATTTTTGCTTTTATTCTTTTCAGGCTTTTTATTTTAATTCTGTTTTCATTTGCTGATATTTTATTTCGTTTGTTTTGGTTCTTGTCAATTGTTTTGTTTTATTTTATTTATTTCTCTAATTTTCTTTTTCTACAATCCTTGGTTTTGTCGTTAATTTTTAAGCTTTTGATTTGAGCTTCCAGTGTTGTTTTACTTTTAGAGCTTTATATAATTAAACTTTACTTTGTTTTTTATAATTTTTTTTAATTCTGTTTAATTTAATTCTTGTAATATTAATATTTTATTTTGATTGTTTTCAGGCATTTTGGTTTATTATTATTGAAATATTTGTTTTTGTATATATATTTTATACATTTCTTGGTTTTCTTTTAATTTGGTTAGTTATCTAACTATTTCAATTTCTAAGTATTATTTTTTTATTAAGTTTATTTTATTTTATATATTTAATATTATTTTGTAGTTGATTTATTGTCAATTTGCTTTCGTTGGTTTTAGATTAATAACGTTTTTATTAGACGTTAATTACCACACAAATTTAAGGACCATGCACACAAATTCGTCTTAAACCAAGATATAATAAACTTCACATTACATGTTTCAGATGATGATGAGTCACACCTCGAAACATGTAATGTGAAGTTTATTACATCTTGGTTTATGAAGAATTTGTGTGCATGGTCCTTATTTCTATATATTCCACACAATATGAATGATATTAACGTTTTTATTAATTTTAAATTTAAGGAGATTTATTTAGGCAATACAATTATTTGGAGAATGTTATGGAAAACCTCTAAACATCAGTTAGGGAAAATTTCAATTATGAACTGGAACACAATATATAGATTTCTTTTCTATAGAACTCTATAACTGAACTCTATATAACTCTAGAACTGAATTTTTATATTCCGAGTCAAGGTGTAGTTGCAGTTCACGACGCTCTTTCTTAGCGCCAATATCATTTTACGAATACATGACTGAACGAGTACTTATTTCTTCAAAAAAAATGTACGGTTTTGTTTTGTGGTTCCTCGTGTTTTCAATTTACAGTCGGACCTCTATTTAACGAACCTCTATTTTGCGAATTTCTCTATTTTGCGAACTTTTCTTTGGAACCAAGAACATTTTGCTAATTTCTTCGTAAAATAACCTCCAAATAGCGAAGTGCATTTTCTATTTAACGAACTTTTTCGTGGTATCTATTTTTTTTTTCGGAGGACGAAGATGATATTCCTTAGAGGAAATGAAAGAAATGTGGATACAACTGAGGGGAAAAAGAAGAAATTAACGATGATGTGCTGATTGATGATTATCTTTCACTTGATTTTGAAATTGAGACCTCGGAAACACTAACTGAATCGGATATTTTGGACAGCGTGAAAAATAAAAACAATACAGCTATGAATTGCGATGAAGATGATGAAAATGGAAATGATCATGATGCAGAAATCAAAAAACCTTCTTATGATGAAATGCTAAAATCATTTGAAACAATCCGACGCAGATTACAGTTTGAAGAAAATACGCCTGAAGGGGTTTTTGGTGCATTGCAAAGATGCGGGACGTACTATGAGCGAAAACACTTTTTCAAAAAGCAAAAAAAAAAACAAAAACAACTCAAACAAAATAAAGAGACTTTTTTAGTAAAACTTAATTCTTAAGTTTTATGTAATAAGCATGTGGTAATGTATGCTTTATGTCATTAAAATTAATACTTTTTTTAATACTATTTATTGTTTATGTATTTTAAATCTATTTTATATAGTTTAAAGTAATTTTAAAAGGTGAATCTCTATTTAACGAATTTTCCATATAACGAACTTTTTTTCGGGATTTAGCGACTTCGTTAAATAGAGGTCCGACTGTAATTCTCTTTATGAATTATTATCGTCGTCTTATTAACATTAAAAACTTTAGAATATTAACCTGAAGATAGAAAGGTAGATTTTCTTTCAGCTTTATACTTGTAAGTTTCTTATGTATTAGCCCAGTTTGTATTTTATCAATAGGGAAGTTGGTCGATACCTTTATGATTTCAGCTTCCTGGATTAAATAGTTTTGATAATGCTGCATATTAATTTGTTGAGCATACCATAAAGACATTATCTGCTTCTTCGACTTTAAATTGCAGTCTGCTTCTCAAGAGGGATAAATTTTTAATTTGTGATGCATATTAAAAAAATATTATATAAGATTATTACAATCTTATCCTTTTAATCATGGATGTAATGTGTGTTTCGTTTGAGGATCTAACGTGAGCTGCTTTTTACGATGGGCAACGGCTGTCTTCGTGCTGTGTCGAGGCCAAAGGCAAAAAGTGCTTTAGTCCGAGTGTTGGAAAAAAAAAGATATCATTACATGGACAGAACTGTGATTATTTTTTATGCGTTTCTAATATTAAAAAATAATTATTATTATTAATGATAATAATAATATAAAATAAATCTAGAAAATGGAACATGACGAATTAGCATCGAAAAATATTAAAATTTAAAATTTTCAAATCTCTCAATAATTTGCTATCATGCAATAAAATAATACTTCTTTTATTTTTTTAATTTATTAATGGCACATTTTTAATTTCGTAAATCATATGTTACGATAATCCATACAAAGGTTTCACATTTATTGATAATGAAGTTTTATTGATTTATTGACAGAGTCATGTATATATTTGTTTTATATATATACTCTAGCTAAAGCAATCTATTTTTGTTTTCCTTATATATAATGAAATATTATCACGTTGATTTGTATTTTGCAGATTCACTCATAACTTATCTGTAATTATATTTGTGTGTGAATAAGTAAGTAACACAGCCCACTTCCAATAGGAGGGTACTTTGTTTTTTTATAACTGAAATAATGCTCATCAATTAAATGTCGAAAATGATGATTCATGTTACTAAAATTTTCAGACAAGCCCAAATCTGACCTGCTACATGCGCAACTATTTCTTTGCATTTCAACAATGCAAAAATGCAAAATGAACGACTATCCTACTTTTAGATCACTAGTAAGAATTCCAGAGATACTCTATTGTTGCTATTTTATTATGGGAAGTAAAAAGTTGGAGGTAATGCTTCCAAACTTCCAGGAACTGAAGTAATGAAAGCAAAGTATATCAAGGTGAGTTAGTTATTTGTGACATACATAATAATGATAAAAAATTATGAAAATATATTGCTGTAGTTTACCATTACATACCATACAGGCTAACAGTGGCGCTAAGGATCGCCAGAAGATATTATGAAAGAAATGTTCCATCCGAAAAATGGAAAATATCTAGGATTTTGGATCTTTTTTTTTTTGGTTCGAAAGTTAATCGCTTATTTTTGTACCCCCCTCCCCCACCCGCCTGAAAAGGATACGACAATTTGTATTCTCTTTTTGAGGTTAAATGTCTGCTACCAGCATAACTCCTTCCCCTTTCATAATCTTGGGTGTCTACGGTCGAGGGTCATGTACTGGTTTAGGGTCGTCCACAAAAAAAAAAAAAAGGTTAGGAATCGCTGCTATGCAGTTTAGAGATAAAAAAAAAAGAGTTAGGAAGAAAGAAATGAAGAACTCTTCGGTATAAACCCTACAGCTCTTGATAAAACAAATTCTAATATTTCTAAACATATTAAACGACTGTTCAATATAATGTCATAACAACTTAGCAGGGGAAGACATAAAAGAATATATTAATATTTAAAATGAAGATTTTCTTATTAATTAACAAATTCTCAATTAATTTCCTAAATAAGAATCAATTAGCAACTTTTGAATTTTTTTTTTTTTTTTGCATTTGATAGATAAGCTATATATCTAAGTTGCTATTATATATTACATATATAGCTTACATTAAGTTGTTACGACTTATATTAAGTAAGTATTATATATTAATGTAAGTCGTAATTAAAGGAAAAACCTGTCAAACTAAATTTTCAAATAATCTACAAACATAAAATTATTATAGAAGATTCATTTTAATCTTTATGTATCTCTGATTATCTCAAAAATTGGTTGAAACATTTAAGAAAATTTCTAAATTTTATTAAATTAACTTTCCTGAAGGGTAATAAATGTACGATAAATTTCATTTGACTATTACATAGCAAACATAAATTAAATGTGATTTATTAAATATAGTTTAAGTTTGTTTAAAGTGTGGCAATAATTGAATAATAAATAAATAATAAAAACCCACACATGCGTTAAAATTACATTTAATAAGAGACAACTTACACTATTAATTTCTACAGCACGTCATCTGTCTTTGTCAAAAGATCACTTGAATGCTGTAGAAGTTAATAGTGTAAGTTGTCTTTTATTAAATGTAATTTTAACGTAAGTATGGGGTTTTATTATTTATTTATTATCTAATATAGTTTGTTTGTAACTTAAGTGTATTCATTACCTATCAAGAAAGTTAGCTAATATACATTTACTCTTATTTAAATTAATTTTCAACGATATTATTTATATTCTATTTTATTTTATAACTTAAAAATTCCTTAAGTATCCTCCTTTAAACTCCTTGGTTTCTTCCTAATACACAAACTCTTCTTATCTTTTTTTGTTTGTTTGTTAATACCCAGTGGAAATCAATATCCCTTCTACCTTTCTTCCTTCCTCTTTCGTTTCCTTCCATTTAATCTTCTTTAACTTTTTCAGAAGCAATTGCCAATCAATCTCATTTCCTTTTCCTCCCTCACGATTTCAATCAAATTTCTTAAAACGATTTCGTTATTGTTTCTTCCTCAATCTCTAATGACTTTTCCTTTGATCATCAGTCTTTTCGTTTTGGCAACGAATTCCTTCTGCACTTGTTTATTTTCCACCTGAATTTCCGGTTAGACGATCGTCTTACCAAATCCTTTCCAAATCCTTTCCAAATGTACTATATGGTTACACGAGGAAAAATAAAATATTAGGTTAACTAACTTTAGTTATAAATAAATAGGTCAAGACAAAAAAAAATAATGACAGCTTTAATTTTTGTTGGATCTCATGGTTGCTCTCCTGTTCTAAACCACTCCCTTCCAGTTTTAATGTTTACTTAATTATTTGTTTAAAATTTAAGATGTAATTAATAGCATCTTCCTATTTTTTTCTTCTTCTTATTCATATTTAGGCAAGAAACGTAATATATTATTATCTTCATTTGTTACTTTTTATTTTTCGGTAAAACGAATGCCTAAAAATTCTTTTCTTTATTTTTGTTATGACATTGTAATTCCTATGTCTTTTTTCCTTGTATTTTCCTTGTATTTAATTAATAAAAATAAAATGTTCAAATTCCAAATATTTCTAAAAATAATTTAAACGAGAAAAGAATTATATTCTTTTATTTATAAAACATTTGACTGTTAAGTGAACATCATAACAGGGAAGACCTATAAGGAATATATTAACATTTATAATAGCAAAAAATATAAAGAAATAATTCTAGGAAATTGTTTACAATTTCCTAGATTGTATTTTATCATACAATATAAATTGAATGATATTTTAATTTATTAACTATTATAGTTAATGAATCCAATTCTCAACATGTCATTTTAAAAATCGACGTTGTAAACCACTGAAATAATTTTACAGTCTGCAGTATAAATATACCGGAATATACAATTCATTGAAATATTTTTTTTATTTCTTTTTCTTTTTAGTTTTACATGTTTTATTTCGGCTTACTATTATGTTTGATCTTAAACAGTATTCTTAACCAAATCATATTGCTTTTGCTTGCTTTGAAACAAAATGAGTTGAAGTCTGGAAAAGAGAATGGGCAGATCTGCCCCACCCCTGTATAGCGTTAAGATATATACGCAAGGAAAGATCTCCATCAATAGAACATTTTTTATCATTACGACTTGTCTCAATTATTAGTCTGTTCGGAGTTGTATAGGTCTAGATATGACGTTTGAGTCATTGATTGTGGTGAATGTGGGTGCAGGGAAGCCAACCACCTACAGGCGGGGAGTGCTTGGCTACACGTGGTTGGCTTCCCTGCCACCCACATTCACCACAATCAATCAATCGCACTGTGAATAATTATTAATGTAATAAATGAAAATAATATTTAATGTAACTGAAAATAGTTATTAAATGATAATTAATTAATACATCCTGGAAGTAAGATGTCAACGAGATAAGTCATATCAAGACGTATATATTTCCGAACGGACTAATAATTAATTGCGATGAGTCGTAATAATAACATATGTTCTATGTAAGGAGATCTTTCTGTAGGTATATATCTTATCACACATACAGGGTGGGGCAAATTCCCATAGGGTTTCCCCATTCTCCCTTAATGTTATTATCAAACATTTAATGGCAACAATAAAAAAAATGACAGACATCCAAATGCAAACTATTAAAATTATTAAAATTTGGAAAAAAAAATCATAATTCATAATGAAATCTTCTTTCTTCTCAAAAATCTATTCAAATCTTCCTATTTTTCTTCTTCTTATTTATATTTAGGCAAGAAACGTAGCGTATTTGTTTTGTTTTTGACTTTACCATCCTTCATGTTACTGGATTTTTTTC